>JAZKJV010009421.1:600000-865678 GCA_037367405.1 Ottelia alismoides
AACCGGAGTCCGGTCTAGGAGGTCGATCGATGTCCACCACAGTGGATCCTGCCAGCGTTGTATACGACCTCTCTCTGCACGTGGTCTCTAATTCTAGTCAAATAGCCTTTTAAATGAATTTTAGCTAAGTCCAATTAAGGTCTATAGGTGCAGGCAAGATATTAAGTGTGGGGCCTTAGCTAATTACGTCACAATCAACAAAAACTCCTAAATCTAGGGGCTAAATCCTCATGAATCGAATAAAAGAAAAGTTGAGTAAAATAAAACCGGCGAGAAAACTGCAAAAACCGACGAGGCCCCCAAGGGAACAATCCCTCGGGCAATGGACCTCGTGAAGTGTCGAAGTGTCCTGGGAGTCCAAATTATTACAATTAAGAGTCACTCTCTCACTTCAAATTACAAAAATAATTACAGAAAATAAGAGCTAAGTCTGCAAAATCTCTCTAAGTCTTCCTTGGTGCAAGAGTGGAAAGTAGAAGCTGGCTTCACGTGGGTGCGCAGCCACCTAGAGTCGAGCGCCTCCCTCGATCCGTGGTACCTCGCACAAAGTCAACAAAGAGAAGGGGTTAGACAACTCAAACAATTTATATCAAAAATGAAGCAAAAATGTAGACAAATAATATTACAATCAATCTCAAAGAAATCCGATCTATATGTTGTTGCTCCCCGGCAATGGCGCCATTTGATGATCGAGATTTTGCAAGGGTCTAAAGTACTCCACACAAGGCGGGACCACAGTGTCGCTGAGCGACTGCTCACGAAACCTCAATCAATCAACAATCAACCCACAACCAATAATCAAAAAATAGCAAACAAGATGTGAAGTTAAAATTTATTATAACTCTACAAAAGATGTGTATAGAAGCAAGTATGTAGAGATCGAACACAGGGAACAAGCAGGACAGATCGAGTGAAATCAATGCACAAGATTGAATGTGATGTATTTGTCTAGTAATGTTATTTTTTATTGGTTTTGAATTTTATAATTTTTTAATTTAATTTTGTATTTTATATTTTTGTATTTTGATTTTTAATTTCTGATTTTGTATTTTCTTTTTATATTTTATATTTTTTAAATTTCTTTTTTTCTTTTGAATTATAAAATAAAGTCTATATACAATATAAGAAGAGAGAGATAATTTATTTATAAAAATATGTAAAAATAAGAAAAAATCAGGAAATAAAATATTTTTATGCTTTTTATATTTTTATAATGTTTTCGTGATTTTTCTATATTTTTGCTAATTTTTTGGTATTTTTAAAGTCAACACTATTCAAAACAGGGAATAAAATAGAAAACCAAAGTTAAAATGGAGATGAAAAATAGTAAATAGTGACAAAATTTCTCCAAACTAATTTAAAATAAAGATAATAAAACAGAGAAAATTAGGAAATAGAAACTATATTTTAGTATTTTTTGGAATTTTTAAGATTTTTATAAAGATTTTACGGGTTTTGTAACTTTTTAGGAGTTTTCTTTTGTATTTTTTAGTGATTTTTGGTTTGAAGTTAAAACACACAGAAATAAACAAAATATGATTTTGTTTTGGAATTTTTCAAAGGGTTTTTATAATTTTGTGTCTTTTCCAATGCAAATAGTCAAGAAAATGCATGTTTTTGAATTTTTATAAATAATAAAATGCAAGAAAAATGCAAAATAAAAATATGAAGTGATAGAGGAATGCAATAGGAACCTAAGGTAATTTTTAGGGATTTTTTAGGAATTTACATATGCATGAAATAAATAAAAGAAATAAAAAGAAATTCCATTCCTAGCAAGGGTATTTCTGTAAATATGAAAAACTATAAGGGCCAAAGTGCAATTTGTCCAGAAAAATATAACTACTTAACAAAATTTCAAGACCAATCACAAATATGCAAACCCTCAGGGGCCTTCCTGCAAAAACACCAAGCCCCATGTTCACGAGGCACGTGACCTAGCGAGGACCTATTCGCAAATAACCAAGTCCTGAGAACTATTTTGCAATTTTACCAAAAATTTTACAACTGAATCTGTAAGTTTCTGGACCTAATTAAAATAACACAAATCTGGAAGGCCCCCGCGCAAAATACCCCACCCCCACCTGCGCAAAGTCACGTGAGGTGACGTAGACAGAGGCCTCGATGCAAATATGGAAACTATAGGGGTGTTTTTATAAAGATTACACACATTTATAACAACAAATGAAAGATTAAATAGTAATTATTGAATACAAAAATCGTAGGGCAAAAACTGCAAAATACCCTCACGTAGGCGCATCCAACGGCTGGGGATATATCACTTGACACGCGTTGCATGTTGGACGGCTGATGATGTTTCAATTTCCACGGCCAAGATTAGAAGCTCCTTGTGATCCTACGGCTGGCAGGGGATTCGATCGGACGGTTGTTGCTCACCTGGGTGATCCGGCCTTGATCCAATGGCGGGGGACCTAGGAGGAAGAACAAGGAAGAAGCGTCGGCGAGGCAATCTTCCCCGACCTCGATCTCAGTCCTCCGGCGTTCCTTTGAGCTCGAAAATAGCCGGGATGACTCCTAGTGTGTCCCTCTCAGTGCTGGTGGCTCCAAAATCCTCCGGCGATGGCCGGAGTTTGCGTGAGGTGGCAGCGGAGCTAGGGGGCTCCAGGTACCCCGGCGAGAGGCCAAAATGAGCCCCAGGTTCTTCTGTTGTTCCTGTACCTGCAAAAAGGTTGAGAGGGTCGAGGGTAAAGTGTCTCGACCCCGCGACGGGGTGGAAATGGCGGAGAACGATGAAAGGGAAGTTTGTCGGAGCTACTCCGGCGAGATGATGGCGATTGGTGATCGGATGGGTGAAACGCGAAAAGGAAGGGGGGAATCTATTCCAATGACTATAGTAAATGAAAAACGCAAAGAAAATAGAAAGAATAAGGAGCCTCGAAGGTGGGATCACCTAAGGAAAGACCTCGACGGTGAAGCTTCGTCAGAGGTGGTGGAGATCGTCAAACGACCCATCAACGACCTCGCACAATGGCTGGAACTGATGTTGTCACCACCAGCTAGTCACCGCGCAAGGTAGAGGTGGATGAACTGGTCAAAATGGGGTTCAAATTCGAATGGAAATTTAGAGATGTGTTGAGCCGTGATTCCCGTATGGCTAAGGGTAAAATGGTATCAATGGTCGTTGCGACCTCAACCACTTGGATCAGACTCAATAAGATAAGAAGACCACCAGAAATACAAATCAATCAATCAAGCAAAGAAATAGCGGTCTCGCTATTTTATTTTACCTGGTATAGTTACCAGGGTCGAACACAAGGAGCACGATATGCTAAAGCTACGAAGTAGTAGGGAATCCAAAAATGAAAAGAAATTGGTGGATTTTATATTTTTCAAATTTTTTTATGATTTTGAATATTGATTAAAAAGTGTAAAAGACCTCAAAAACTCACAATCAAACAATTATGTAAAGCGTCAAAAACACTTAAAATTTTCAAATAAAAATATTTTTAGGTTTTTAAAATATTCAAATGTTTTTGTTAATTTTCTTAAATTTTTCTGATTTTTAATTAATTTTCTAAAAATCAAATAAGACCAAAAATAATAAACAGTATACAGCCAGAATCTAAAGGCAAATTAAAATTGCTTCAAATGCCTGTAAAATTCAACGGCAATTTTATGTGAAACTACAAGTAAAAACCTAACTACAGAAGAAGATAACACATTTTTTTGAATTTTTAATGATTTTTTCTAAGGTTTTTAGTATTTTTCAATTTTTATGTTTTTTCAAATGTAAATGCAGCAAAAATGGAACAGAAATAAATGCAAGTCAAACAAGCAAACAATAATTGTTTTATAATTTTTCAAGGTTTTTAATATTTTTAATTGATTTTAAAAAACAAACAGTAGCAATTTTTAGGGTTTTTTAATTTTTAAAAATAATAAATGACAACAAAATAAAACCAAAAATTCACAGAAATTCCTACACCATAGCAAGAGCCATGTGTCGAAATTTCATGAATTTTGGACAATATTTGCTATTTATTAAAAAAACAAACACACAACATACATGGACCAAAATGCAATAAAAACATGTCTCCGGACCAAACAGTAACATGCAAGCAAACTACAGGGTCCTATCTGCAATTTTCACATTCAAATTCGCACATGTCCAAAATCAATACGCATAGGGGTATAAGTGCAAATAATAAAACTATCACTTTAAACATAACAGAGAATAAGTCTAGGATAATAAATGCAAATAACCCACCACTACATGTGACGAAGCACGTAAGGCCACACAGACAGGACTGAAATGTAAATCTAGAAAACTACATGGGCTAACATGCAAAAAGGTCCACTGTGTAAATTTTTTTTTACAAACTAAACGAAAATTGAAATAAATGCAGGGGTGGTTAAGCAAATTACCCATGCAGCACGTGCACTGCGCGTGGGGTGGACAGGTGGCAGGCGTTGAGTGGAGGCAAGGCGTGCGGCTCTGGTGCGCTCAACTGGCAGATCCAACAGCCCTCAAGTGTCGGCTACGTGTGCGGTACGGAGGCCGTTAGATGTCAGATCTAACGGCCTAACAGTTGCAAGCACTGGACGGTTGTGATGGCGTCTGGGCGAAGAAGTCGATCCAATGGCGGAGCAAGGCACTGGAAGAACTCCGCCTGGGCGAGGTTCACGAGAGCACCGGCGATGATTCAGCGGTCCGATGAATGATGGGCTGGCTAAAGAATCGTGGGGCTCCTCTGTGTCGGGTGAACGGGTCCGATGAACTCGCGGACGGTCAGATCTCTGGGAAGGTGGATAGGACCCGGGCGAGCTCCGGTGAAGCAGGTAAAAGGTGGTATTGGGTGTTTCCACGCGTGCAAAGTCCTGAAGAGGAAAGCTCAGACTCGGAGCAAAGCTCCTGCTAGGGTTATTGAACCTAAGACAAAGGGAAGCGACGACGAATGGAAGGGGGTTTCCGGCGAAGCGATGGGGGAAACCGATGGACTACTCCTGGCTACCCGAGCCAAGCCTAGGATGAGCAGGTTGCGTAAGAAGGGTGATGATGAGCTGGGTCGTCGATCGAAATGGACGGGAGTGGCTAACGGGGCTCCGACCAGGTGGTCGGAGCTGGCGGAGGTGCGGCAGAAGTGAAACTAAAGATCTAACTGCAACGGGAGCTGAGGACTATGAGATGGATGCTTGACGGTCCGAGAGGAATCCTGAGCTCCAAGGGGGTGCTGTCGAAGGTGGTCTTTGCCTCGACCTCGCTACGGAAGGCGGGGGAGGATCGTCGCAACGGTGCTCCGGTCACGAGTCTTGAGCGTCGGTTGCAGTGCTCCTCTCCGATCACCAAGGGTCTCCTCCGATTGCTATCACCAAGGCGAAGGATTCTAGGGTATCAAGGGAGTGTGCGGCGCGAGCTGCTGACCTGGGGATGGGGTGAATAATTTATAAAACATTCCCAGACAGCTGGAAGATTGGGCCGAGGAACACGAACCAAGGGTGATCCGCGACTCCCTAGGGATCCGCGAGGATCACTGATCCACTAGGGAGAAGCGGGCTGGAAATCAGAGCAGAAGGATGCGGAACGCGATCGGCATAATTCAGAGAAATGGACGCAAGAACCGGATACACGAAGGAGAAGGTTCGGGGGTAGTTGATCGGGGTCAACATCCCTCCTGAACCAATCAGAAAATAGCTTGGTCAAAAAGATTTGTAAAATAAATTAAAAATAGAAAATGATCTTAAATTAAAAAATGTTCAACATGAAAAATATTTATTATTTTTCAAACTATTTTTCTGTGATTTTTATTTATTTTTATGAAAAATAAATTATGTTATATACAATATATTATAATATATACAAGTATAAAATACATATGTATTTTGTACATTTATTTTATTTTCTTATTTTTGTACAAATACCCCAATTTTGTATTTTATTTATTTACAACATAATATCTGGAGTATAAAATAATTTTTATTTTATTTTTATGAGTTATTTACGAGTGTAAAATAAATAGGTTTATGATACATATATACATGTGTTATGTACAGGGTTGTAGAGAGAGAATTTAATTTTTATTTTTATTTTATTTTCCTAATTTTTGTTTTATTTTTAGAAATATATACAAGGGAATATAAACACCTTTTTATTCTTATTTTTGTGAAAATAGAATATGTACATAAAAGAAGGTGTGTGTACAAGGTAGAGTGGCCCTATCTCTCTCTACTAATTTTATTTGGCGATCAGGTCCATTTTGGACCCTCACTTAGGTTCAGGTCACTCAATATTTATTCTAAATATTTCCTTCTTTTTCATTTATTCTTTTATTTTTGCACAAATACATGCTAATTATTAGATATTAACAAATGCATGCTTATTGCTAATTTATTGTATTTATAGCTATATACATGATGTTTTGCCAAGATAAGTAGCTAAATGAAAGAATAAAGAGTGATGAATGAGTATTCATCACCCCCCTATACTTTACTTTTGCTAGTCCCTTAGCAAACACTTATTTTAAAAAGAAGTGAAAAAGAAGAAGAAGAAGAAGGTGAATCAAGGTTGATCATTAAACTTGTCGTCATTAAATTGAAGTATGTAGCTCAGTCAGACCTTTGGATTATTAGTTTGTCGGAACCTTATTTGGACTTAAGTTTAAAACTCAACAGCCTCTAAGTTCCACCAATCTATGGTCAAGACTCCTCAACAATCCAGATCAGAACAAGTCTACATACACAAACTCTAATGACCATGAATCTTTTATTGTACTGTGTAAGTCATATGTAGCTCCTCGCCTCAAAAATGGCAAAGTGACAACCCCCTCAACAAGGTAACTCTAATGCCCTAGTCTGGCAACTCTTTCCTCGAGGAGCGGGTATTCCCTTCTAAGTTCAAGTGCGACTGGCTCAAGAAGAGGAGGAAGAAGAGAATGGACCACGACCAGTGTAGCCGTGTATCCTAGGGAGCCCAACCAGTGTAGCTAGTTCTCCTTGCTGCAAGCTTCATGAGATGGGCATGGGTAACATAAGCTTTGCTTTATTTGGCTATATACACTCCGGTAGATATTTCATTTTTTATCAGACCCACCACTTTTTTGGAGTTTTTCTTTTCTTTTGCACATTTTTTTTCAATGTGCATATGTACAACATATCTACATGGGGCAACAAATATACATAAGGAGTTTTTCCTCTTGAGCCAGTAGACTATCCCTCTTTTGAAGCATTATTGCAACCCACAACTCCTGTCTTTAGACCTCAATGCCACCAGACCAAGTTGAGACGCACTTCCTTCGCTAAAATAAGAAGAGAGGTTCCGCCTAAAAGTATGAAGGATATGGAGAGATCCTCAAGCGCATCACGGAAGCGTGAGCGTCGTATCGGATACGACGAAGAACGACTAGTCGTACTAGTTGTTTGGTGCAGCGGAATTTAAAAAATTTTATTCGATGAAACCACATGATCCAAGAACCATTCTCGGATCGTTTCATCTATAACCACAACAAGTATAATGCAATACCTCTTGAAGCGTGGTTGATCGAGTCTCTAAGAGAAGAGACCTCCTGTCTCAAGTCTGATCGTCGGAGAGATCGCTTGCGAGCGCGGGGATGAACCGTGGTGTCCTCGCAATCCAAGAAGTTGATCCGAGCGCGGTTGCTCCTGATCTCGTCGCACGAGATCGAACGTCTCCTTCGCGGGCAAAGCACTCGAAGTAGACGGAGAACCGCATAGCGTCGAAGCGGTAGCACGAAGGCGAGGGCGACGACGATTCCCTCCACTAGGGTGGACGGCCACCAAGAGGAAGAGGGAGAGAGGGTTGTCGAGTATGAGAGAAAGAGAGAGAGAGATTTGCTACAATAGCATGTGTAAAGAGAGAGCCAAGAGTGCCTCTCTATTTATAGGGTTTTGGGATCCATGGATCTCAATCCATGTGTCATATAAAATCAATGGTTGAGATTGATTTATGACAATCCAATGGTCAAGATTGTTGTTGGTAAAAGCCAACAACTTGTGATTTAATTTTGATTAAATATATTTGATAAATCAAATATATATTAGTACCAAATTAAACCAACTAAATAAGGAGTGAAAAAACAATTGAGAGCCTCCTTCCCTATTGGGAGGAGTGGACGGCCACCAATTCCATAAAGGAATTGGTGCCGCCCCCCTCTTCCCATATGGGGAGGGCAATCCCATGGATTCCCATGGGATTGCATATCTCCTTGTTTTTCTCTCAACTTATTTTCCAACAATTATTCACCAAAAAATAATTCTCAATTAATTTTGGGAATATTGCAATCTTGACATTGGAATATTGTGAATCACATTCACAACCCAAAACAAAATGTAATTTACATTTTCAATTAATTAGACAATGTGTATCCAATACACATTAATAATTAATCTACTAATATAAATTATATTTAACTCTCTCTAATACATTATAAATCACATTTATAATATATTAGGAATAATTGGATATTACTATCCACATCATTCATATCCATAATAATTAAACCACATTTAATTATATTGGATAATTTCTCATACATCATGATAATTAAATCACATTTAATTATCAACTTCTCTTTGCTTAGATCTCATGGAATTGTTCTCAAACCATTTAAGAACAATGCTATTTCTCCTCAGATACTTGGAGATAAGGACAGGGCGATTGTATTGTTCCACATATAGTGACTTGGATATTGAGATCACATCTCAAATCCAGATCCCATGGACCTCTCATAGATGCTTGAATAAATCAAGACCGTAAACCTAATCTTCTCATTGCATCTGAATCTCATTCAGATCAATGTCCAGTACATGGACTAAGATTAGGTCACTTCTCTCATGAGAGGAGTTACTAAAATCCAGACCTGTTTCATCACTCCCTCGGAATGGAAGCGTCATGGTATACAATCGTTTATGATCAAATCACCCTTCAGGTATTCCTAATACCTGCACATCCTGCATACTGGAAGACTCATGATCATCATGAAGATAAAGATCACTTTTACACTGTCATCTTCATAATCTGATCATTAAGTTTCTCAATCTTGGTCCTTGGATATGGTACAGATCATATGCTTTCACAAAGCATATATCTTACCTTCAAATTCATATCATGCTTCTAAAGCATGATGACCATGCATGGAATTTGGTCAATCCCAATACCTCATGAGTGAGCTCATGTCTCCCGGTTCACAAGTGAACTGTATGATCCCTTTGAGAGATCATATTACTCATATGCCCTTACATGCACACCAGCTCGCTGGTGTATAGACCTTGATTAGGTCATCAACCTATTGGTCTGCCAAATGTACATGCTCAGACATATAGTAATATATCTGTCTCTGGTCAGAGGATGTTTGCCTGTGATGTGACAGTATTCATCATAGGTCTTTGGTTATCTCGATCTCGCTAAGTCAACTCATTGACTCAACTAATCTGATACCTCCGAATCAATATTCCTATGCAGAGGACCTGCATCAAGAGGTCGATCAGATATCAGTCTAATGAGATGGGATTGCCATCTCCCACTCAGACTGGAGATCACTACTTGTTAATCATTGATGATGCTTGATGAGTCCTCTATCTAACTCCTTAGATATTCATCCAAGCATCAGCCTCTATGATTCAATCATTGAATCAACAGTTGTGTGATTATCAAGTTGGCCATGGTACATAACCCTTATTGTACAGAGGGACCTTATAGTGCATTCATTCATTCAATATCAGAAAGGGAGTGAAACAAAATCAATTACTTTTTATTGATGAATCATTTATTACAATAACATTTATTGTAGGAATGGTTCGCCTCGGGCTCACATTGCTAACAAAGTACTACCCTCATATGCTACCCCAAGCCAAAGAAGACTACCTCCTCACCACCTCATCCGTAGAGAGCTAGGTGTAAAGTGCTGGTGCAAGTAAAGTCATTGTCTGTGAGAGTCATGTGTGTGTTGTTAAGTGTTCTACTTAGGCTCATCAAGATGACATATGATCATAGCTAGGTGGACTAAGATTTTAACCAAGCTCCATTTTTCAATTTAATTCCAGGTTAGTTTAAATGTAAACTATGATTCAGAAAAAGTATACAAATATATACAAAAATGTTTGTATGCAAGTTTTTGAAAATGTGCAAAATTTTTGAAAAATGTTTGAATGAATGGATGCATGCATGAATGCAGAAGTTTTGCAAAATATTTACACACATTTACAAAATATTTTCAAACATTTTACAAAAATTTTGTACTATATACATAATTTTGATATCAAAATATCTACAAGATCTTTACACAAAATATTTTTACAAAAATTTGTACAAAAATAATTTTGTAAAATAGCTATGTATGTGCAATAAAGAATTTTATGTACAAGAAAAAATGTAAAATTTTATGGGTTTTTAAGGTTTTTAGCCATTTTATTTATTATCACACTCACACAAAGTACGAGTTATGGCTAAAGTTTATATGAAATATATATCACACCCCCTATAGTTGGTTCGAACGATGTCCTAAGAGTGAATCAAGAGCTAGGAAGAAGACATAACTCGTGCTTAGTATAGGGAAGTGAAAAGGAAAGGTATACTACAACGATGAATGAAAGAATAGAATGGAAAAGAATCTTGGTATTTCCCCCTATACTTAGGATCAAGTAATCCTAAGTATAGCAGGATGTACACAAAGGGAAATCCGAGTGACAGAATGTATTGGGTCTACCTCCCCTATACTTAGGGTAAAATATCCTTAAGTATATGCAGCAAAACAGAGGTAGAAAGAATAAAAAGAAATCAAAAGTCTCACAACCCCCCATACTTAGGGTAAAATGCACCCTAAGTATAGCATAATCAAAGATGCAAATGGGGTGTTGGATTGAAGAATGGTGTGATATGGACATTCAGATCTATACAAGGCGGAAGACAGTGATAATCAGGCGCGAGATGCAATAGATGTGAGTCAAGAGACCACATCTCACGCAAAATGAATAGGGACGACGTCAACGACCAGTGGCTCACGATCTAGATATGGTTTGAGCCGTTGTCCGTTAACACGAAAGGTAGAGTCAGATGACATCTCAGATATGTCAATGCTTCCATTGACATGTAACTTTTGGACCAGGTATGGTCCCTTCCACTTGCTCTGCAACTTCTCTGGAAATAGTCTAAGCCTAGCATTAAACAACCATACTCTCTGTCCTGGCTCAAACTGCTTGTGGCTGATATGAGAATCATGCCACTCCTTCACTCTCTCCTTGTACTGTAGGCTGCTCGAAAAGGCTGCATCTCTAAGCTCCTCCAGTGATGCCAATTCTGCCCTCCTCTGGTCTCCTACACTCATTGGATCCAAAAGTATGTCCGTGACAACCCAAAGTGACATGTGCCTAAGCTCAACAGGTAAATGGCAGGGCTTTCCATAAACGAGGTGAAAGGGAGATGTACCCAAAGGAGTCTTGAAGGACGTCCGATATGCCCACAAGACCGAGTCCAAAAGCTGTGACTAATCCTTTCAGTCAGGGCGGACAACCTTCTGTAATATAGTCTTGATTTCCATGTTCGACACTTCAGCAAGACCATTGGTCTGAGGATGCTATAGAGAGGCTACTCGATGGTCAATGTTGAACTCGTTAGCAAGGGCCTTTACCTTGTCGTTGGCAAAATGAGACCCCCCGTCAGATATCAACACTCTAGGCACCCCGAACCATGAAATGGTATTCTTCCTCAAAAATCTGCATACAGTCCTAGCATCTGCGGTTCGGGCGGGGATGGCCTCAACCCAACGATTCACATAATCAACGGCTAACAGAATGTACTCGAATCCTTGACTCTTAGGGAATGGACCCATGAAATCGATGCCCCATGCGTCAGAAACCTCACAGAAATGAATGGGTTGCATCGGCATCATATCACGCTGTCCACAAGTGCCCATCCTCTGATAGTCAGTACACCTCTTCACGAATTCATCAGAATCCTTGAAGAGGGTAGGCCACCATAGGCCGGATTAGAGCACTTTCTGTGACGTTCTCCTCCCAGAGTGATGTCATCCTGCCTCAAGATTGTGGCAGTAAGTGAGGATGCTATGGTGCTCCTCCTGAGGAATGCACCGACGTCAAATGATATCCCCTCCTTCATGATAAAGGACGGGATCCTCCCAATGGTAGTACTTGGCCTTCGCGAGGAAGGTCTCAAGTCACTGCATGGGACAACCTTGTGGAACTTTCTTGGCAACAAGATAGTTCACAATGTTGGCGTACCACGGGAGTGAGGCGATAGCAAGGATTGCCTCATCTGGGAAGGTCTCAAAGATAGGATCAATCTGCTCAGAATCCTCAAGATGCTCTAATCGTGAGAGATGATCTGCCACCACATTCTTGACTCCAGGCTTATCCTTAATCTCAATATCAAACTCCTGGAGTAGAAGGATCATCTAGTCAATCTCGCTTTGGCATCCTTCTTTGCCATGAGGTACCTGATGGCGGTATGGTTAGTAAAGATAGTCACCTTAGATCAAATGATGTATGATCTGAACTTATCTAGGGCAAAGACTACGACTAGCATCTCCTTCTCAGTGATGGTGTAGTTCCGTTGGGCGGCATCCAATGTACGGCTAGCGTAGTGAATGGCAAATGGCACTCCATCCCTCCTCTGTCCCAGCACGGCCCCTACGGCAAAATCGGAGGCATCCGTCATGATCTCGAATGGGAGAGACCAATCAGGCGGGTGGAGGACAGGACCCTCAACAACTAGACTCTTGAGAGTCTCAAATGACGCCAGACACTTATAATCCACAATGAACTCGGTGTCTTTGGTCAGCAAATCAGTCAACGGCCGGGCAATCCTGCTGAAATCATGAATGAAGCGTCGGTAGAAACCCATGTGCCCTAGAAAAGACCGTAACTGTCACAAGTTGGATGGTGGACTGAGTTTCCTAATGATATCCACCTTGGCCGGATCAACCTCCATGTCCCTGTTGGAGATGATATGGCCAAGCACCGTCCCCTGAGTCACCATGAAGTGACTCTTCTCCCAAGATAGCACAAGTTGGACCTCGATGCATCGCTGAAGGATGCGGTCTAGGCAGTCAAGACAAGCATCAAACCCATCGCCATAGACCAAAAAATCATCCATGAAGACCTCCAAGCACTCACCCACCATGTCAGAGAAGATGGACAACATGCACCTCTGGAATGTCGCCGATGCGTTACATAGACCAAAGGGCATCCGTCTGAAAGCATATGTCCCAAAGAGAGAGGTGAATGTGGTCTTGTCCTGGTCTTCGAGCGCAATGGCCACCTGATTGTATCCGGAGTACCCGCCAAGAAAGCAGTAGTGACTCTTCCCAGCTAGCCTCTCTATAATCTGATCAATAAAAGGCAGCGGGAAATGATCCTTCTTGGTCGCCTGATTCAATCGTCTGTAGTCCACACAGACCCTCCAAGAAGTGGGTACCTGGGTAGCGATCTCCTCTCCAGACTTACTCACAACTGTAGTGATGCCCGTCTTTTCGGGAACCACATGTAATGGACTAACCCACTTGGAGTCGGAGATGGGGTAGATAAAATCGGTGCTCCAACATTTCGAGATCTCCTTCATGACAACCTCTCGAAGATTTGGGTTCAACCGCCACTGGAACTCACGCGACGGCTTGGAGTCCTCTTCGAGATAAAAATGGTGGGAGCACAGGGCTGGACTTATCTCTTGGAGATTGGCAATTCTCCATCCTATCGCCTTGTGGTTCTTTTCAAGAACCTCCATCAAACAAGATTCTTGCTCTCCAGTCAAATCCGCTGAGATAATGAGTGGGTGCATCTCATGCTCGCTCGCACGGAACCTATACTTCAACAACCGCGGCAAGGGCTTCAACTCTGGACAACTGGGAGCTGGTGGATCTGGTCTCTGAAAGGTCTGAGTGAACGCGACCAAATCTGCATAGGAGAACTCTCGCTGAACCTGAAAATCTGATGAAGACTGCTCTGCCGGTGTATCTGTGCTCTGAATGGGATCAGTCTCCACACTAGCTGCTGGCTTTGTGGAAATCAGACATGGAGTCATATCATCAAACTCTGCCCAATCAATGTCTGACTCTGAGGGATCTAAATCTAAATCAAAAGAAGAATCAACTGTCTCGCTCTCCTGAACGCGATTTGCTGCCTGAAATGTGTCATGTACCAAGAATGCGCTCTCCAAGATCTCCTCTACTGGAATCTGTGCATCATCAGACTTTGAAGGTGAGATGATGGCTTGTGAAACTAGGCCTGACCAAGCTGCTTCATCATCTGTAATCACAAAATCACAATCCCGGTGGATGTCTCACTCTGCCTCTGTCATCTGCTCTGAATCGGTGAGCGGCTCTGAGCAAGCTGAATCTCGCGCTCGGGTCTCATTGATCGTCTCTATTTGTATACTCTCGCCCTCGATGCAAAAGTACACCTTCTCGCTATCATGATCGGACACTGCCTTGGCTGTGGCCAAGTATGGGTGTCTTAAAATAATGGGGGTATTGGTCACAGACTCAGGGATCTCCATGTCCACCACAACGAAGTCCACAGGAAATTTCAGGCCCTGAATTGTGATGACCACGTCCTTCACCAACCCCTTCGGCCTCTTGACAGATCGATCAGCAAACTGAAGGACTATCCTGATCTGTCTAAGAGGGCCAAACTCAAATCGGTCGTGTAAGGCTGTCGGAAGTAGGTTGATAGAAGAGGCACTGTCTAATAAAGTCCGATCGAACCTCTGCTCATGTATGTGGCATTGACATATGGAGCTCCTGCATCTGGCCTCTTGGCTGGCAGACAGTCGTGGATGGCGAAGCAGGTGGCGCGAGTGATCACATGGATCTCTGAGTGGTGGTTCCTCCTCTTCCTGCAAATAGTAGTCCTCTCTCTAAGGGTCCTCTGGAAGAGGGAGATGTGCTCCAAGGCCTCCTATAGAGTCAGTTGTATCTGAAATATGTCCATCATCTGCTGGCTGAACTCTAGTTGCTGTGATTTTTTTTTGGGTTTTCTTTTTTAGTCCCCTTAGCCAAGCGGAGTGCTTGGGGAAAGGGGATGGTTGGGCCCTCCTCAGATGGAGGGCTAGGATCAGGTCCCTATTGTTGTGGCAAAGTAGAATCCATACAAACATCTCCAAGAATCACAGATGGACTCGGAAATGAAGAACCCTTTCCTTTATTACCAAAATAGTTCTGAGATACATCAACAGAATGAAATGCAACAAGAATAGAAATGGCGGCCTCAGTACCACCTACGGCATCTGGACTTGCGGTATCAGTACCGCACTCTGGCTCAGCATCACATATGATGGCATCAGTACCACCTCCTGCATCTGATGAAGTGACGTCCTCAGTACCGTCAGCTGGATCAACATCCTTGGTGGCGTCAGCACCACCGTCATCATCATCACGAGCGACATCAGCACCGCTCTCCTCCTCGTCTGGCGCTCCTGAGGCTGCATGGGGTCGTCACTCAGACGAGGCACCGCCGCCTAGCATCCTACCGCTCCTAAGTGTAATAACGTCATCATCAAAAGTGTATTCAGAAATATCACCAAGTGAATCACTAGGAGTGGCAACCTCTGTAAACTCTACCTGCTCAGATTTCCTCTTGAGGTTGTTCGGATTCGGTTCAATCTGCGCGGGTATGGCAACCTTTCCCTTCACGATCTCTCTCATCTCTTGATGGAACTCATCCATCTCATGCCTGAAGGTATCCTGCTGCTTTGAGATGAGGCGGGCTAGATCATCTAAAGCTAGGTTCTCATAGGCGAGCCCATGAGAACCTGACGGATGGCCTCTTTGAAAGTGAGGTTGTTGCTGCTGATGAGAGGGATACTGCTGCTGAGAATGATACTGCTTAGGCTGTTGCTGCTGCCTCCACGACTGTCCCTGCTGATAGGGACGAGGACCTGGCTGCTGGTAATGGGGTTGCGGATGTGACTGTGACTGTGACTGTGGGAACTGGGGCTGCTGGTGCTGCTGGCTGATCTGGCCACCCCAAACTGGAGGCTGCTGCTGGGAACTGGTACCTCAGGTCGACCAACGGAATCTGGGATGGTCTCATCAGATCCCTGGTTGAGATCGATCATACCAAATCCCATTGAGGTCCATCAACGGCTCCTGCTCGTAGGTGGGTGGGGGCAGAACTGCTAGGGGCTGGTCCGGCTGATACACTACCATCTGGCTATCCTGAGATGGTGGTGGCTGGACATACTGTTGCTGTTGCTGCTGCTGGATTGGCTCCGCCTGAATGTGGTGCACCTGTCAGTAGTGGGAGGAGGGCTGGGTCGAGTTGCTGCTGTCGGTATCTGCCCGTGACATGAGACGGGGTTGAGAAACCGTCTGTGCCTCCTGGAGACACATGATCTGCATCTTCAGGTCACTCAGCGTATGTGCCATTGATGACGAGACTTCAGGTACTCAGGTTAAGGTATAAATACGGTCGTTGCGACCTAAACTGTGAAGCTCGGTCAACAAGAAGAAGAAAGACCACCAAAAATAGAAATAAATCAATCAAGCACAAATAGTGATCTCGTTATTTTATTTTACCTGGTATAGCTTCCAGGGTCGAACTCAAGGAGCCCGATATGTGTAAGCTACGAAGTAGTCGGGAATCCAAATAAATAAAAGAATTTGGTGGATTTTAGGGTTTTCAAATTTTTTTATGATTTTTAATATTAAGAAGAAGTGTAAAAGAACTAAAAAACTCACAAACAAATAATTATTCAAGGCATCAAAAATACTCAGAAAATTCAAATAAAAATTTTTTGGGGTTTTTAAAATATTCAAATGTTTATGCTAATTTTCTTGAATTTTCTGATTTCTAATTAATTTTCTAAAAACGAAATAAGGATAAAAATGCTAAACAGTGTACAACTCGAATCTAAAGGCAATTTAAAATTGCTTAAAATGCCTATAAAATTCAAGCGGCAATTTTATGATAAACTATAAAATAAAAGCTAACTACATAAATGTAAAATGCATTTTTTTGGAAATTTTATGAATTTTTAATTATTATTCTAATGGTTTTAGTATTTTTCAATTTTTATGGTTTTTATAAATAGAAATGCAACAAAAAGTGAACTGAAATAAAAACAACTCAAATCAAGCAGACAAGAATTTTTTCAGAATTTTTTAAAGGTTTTTAATATTTTTAATTGATTTTCAAAATCATATAGTGACAATTTTTAGGTTTTTAAAATTTTTAAAAATAATAAATGGAAACAAAATGCAACCAAAAATTCAAAAAAATTCCTACACCATGGCAGGAGCCATGTGTCAAAATCTCATGATTTTTGGACAAAATTTGTTATTTATTAAAACAAAAATCAAACACACAGCATAGATGGACTGATATGCAATAAAAACATGTTCCTGGACCAAACAATAACACGTATAAAAAGTAAAAGGTCTTATCTGCAATTTTCAAACGAATATCGGTACATGTCCAAAATCAGTATGCACAGAGGTATGAATGCAAATACTGAAACTATAAATTCAACATATAACATAGAATAAATCCAGGACAATACATGCAATTAACCTAAATAACACGTGACGAAGCACGTGTAGCCACATAAGAAGGACTGAAATGTAAATACGAAAAACTGTAGGGGCACAGATGCAAAAAATCTCATTGTATACTTTTATTTTACAGACTAACTAATAAAAGAAAATAACTGCATGGGTGGCGAAGCAAATTACCCTTGCAGCGCATGCGCTGCACGTGGGGCAGGCAGGCGGCGCGCTCTGAATGGACGAAGACGTGCGGTTCTGGCGCGTGCAGCTGGCAGATCCAACGGCCCTCAGGAGGTGTGAACGTGGGTTGTACGGGGGCCGTTAGATGTTAGATCTAACGGTCTGACAGCTGCAGTGAAGGGACGACGAGGATGGAATCTGGGCGAAGGCGTCAATCCAACGGCAGGGAAAGGCTCTGGAAGAACTCCGCCTGGGCGAGGTTCACCAGAGCACCGGCGGTGATCCGGCACTCTGATGAACGATTGGACGATGGTGAACGGCTTGTAAGGCTCCTCCGCGTCGGGTGCATCGATCGGATGGGCTGCTATTGGTCGGATCTCCTGGATGGTGGCTGGACCTGGGCGAGCTCAAGCGAAGTGGGGCAAAGGCGATCTGGAGCGTATCCACACGTGCAACGACCTGCAGAGTAAAGCTCTAACTCGGAGCAATGCTCCGGTCAAGGTTATTTGACTGCAATCAAAAATAAGCGGCAATGGATGGAAGGGGGGTTTCCGACGGATGACAAAGGAAACCTATAGCCTAATCTTGGCTATCCAAGCCAAGCCTATGATGATCAGGCTGCGTAAGAAGGGTGACGGTGAGCTGGCTTGTCGATCGAAATAAATGGAAGGGTACGATGAAGCTCCAACCGGCTAGTCGGAGCTGGCGGAGCGGCGGCGGCGGATGAACTAAAGATTAAACAGATACGGGAGCTGCAGATTATGAGATCGATACCTAAATGTCCTAAATCAATCTTGAGCTCCAAAGGGTGCTGTCGAAGGGGGTCATCGCCTCAACCTCGCTGCGGAAGGTGGGGGAGGCTCGTCATAGCGATTCTCCGACCACGAGTCTTGAGTGTCGGCTGCAGCGGTCTTCTACAATCACCAAGGGCCTCCTCTGATTGCTATCACCAAGGGGAAGAGTTCTAGGGTAGCAGGGAAGTGTGCAACGCGAGCTGCCGACCCAGGGAATCGAATGAAGAATTTATAGGACGTCCCAGGTGGATGGATAGATCGGGCGAGGGTGCGCGAACCAAGAAGGATCTGCATTTCCCTAGGGATCCGTGAGGGTCTTGGATCCCAGGGGAAGTTGCGTGCGAAGAAATTGAGGCAAGAGAGAGCAAGATCCGATCGAGAAAATGGGAGAAAACAAGGCAAAAATCGGATCCTCGCGCAAGAGGGTCTGGGAGGGCTAGTTGACCGAGGTCAACATCCCTCCTGGACCAATCAGAAAATAGCCTAGTCAAAAAGATTTGTAAAATAAATTAAAAATAGAAAATGATTTCAAATTAAAAAGTGTTGAAAATGAAAAATATTTATTATTTTCTAAACTATTTTTTTGTGATTTTTATTTATTTTTATGAAAAATAATTAGTCTATATACAGTATATTATATTATATACAAGTATAATTTACCTATGTATTTTATACAATTATTTTTATTTTCTTATTTTTGTACAAATACCCCAATTTTATATTTTATATACAAAATATTATTTGAAGTATAAAATAATTTTTATTTTATTTTTATTAGTTATTTACAGGTGTAAAATAAATAAAGAGTGATACATTTATACATGTATTATGTACAAGGTGATAGAGAAAGAATTTTATTTTTATTTTATTTCTGTAATTTTTTTTTATTTTTAGAAATATATACAAGGGAATATAAACACCTTTTTATTTTTATTTTTGTGAAAATAAAATATATACATAGAGGGTGCATATGTACAAGGTAGAGTGGCCATATCTCTCTCTACTTATTTTATTTGGCGATCAGGTCCAGTTTGGACCCTCTCTTGGGTTCAGGTCACTCAATATTTATTCTAAATATCTCCTTCTTTTTATTTTATTCTTTATTCTTTTATTTTTGCACAAGTACATGCTAATTATTAATTATTAACAAATGCATGCTTATTGATAATTTATTGTATTTACAACTATATACATGATGCTTTGCCAAGATATTTAGCTAAAATAAAAGAATAAAGAGTGATGGATGAGGATTCATCGCCCCCTATACTTTACTTTTGCTAGTCCCTTAGAAAACACTTATTTGAAAAAGAAGTGAAAAGAGAAAGAAAAAGAAGAAGAAGAAGGAGAAGGTGAATCAAGGTTGATTGTTAAACTTGTCTTCATCAAATTGAATATGGAGCTTAGTCAGATCTTTGGATTATTAGTTTGTCGGAACCTTATTTGGACTTAGGTTTAAAACTCAGCAGCCTCTAAGTTCCACCAATCTATGGTCAAGACTCCTCAACAATCCAGATTAGAACAAGTCTACATACACAAACTCTGATGACCATGAATCTTTTCTTGTACTGTGTAAGTGATATGTAGCTCCCCACCTCGGAAATGGCAAAGTGACAGCTCCCCTCAACAAGGTAACTCTAATGCCCTAGTCTGGAAACTCTTTCCTCGAGGAGCGGGGTATTCCCTTCTAAATTCAAGTTCAACCGGCTCAAGAAGAGGAGGAAGAAGAGAATGGACCATGGAACAGTGTAGCCATGTATCCTAGGGAGCCCAACCAGTGTAGCTAAGTCTCCCTGCTGCAAGCTTCATGAGATGGGCATGGGTAACACAAGCTTTGCTTTATTTGACTATATACACTCAGGTGGGTGTTTCATTTTCTATCAGACCCACCACTTTTTTGGAGTTTTTCTTTTCTTTTTGCACTTTTTTTTCGATGTGCATATGTACAACATATCTACATGGTGTAGCATATATACATAAGGAGATTTTCCTCTTGACCAGTAGACTATCCCTCTTTTGAAGCTTTATTGCAACCCACAACTCCTATCTTTAGACCTCAATGCCACCAGACCAAGTTGAGACGCACTTCCTTCACTAAAAGAAGACGAGAGATTCCGCCTAGAAGTACTACCCTCATATGCTACCCCAAGCCAAAGAAGACTGCCTCCTCACCACCTCATCCGTAGAGAGCTAGGTGTAAAGTGCTCGTGCAAGTAAAGCCATTGTCTGTGAGAGTCATGTGTGTGTTGTTAAGTGTTCTACTTAGGCTCATCAAGATAACATATGATCATAGCCTAGTGAACTCAAAGAATTAAGTTACCATGGACCTGAAAAGTCTCAACCCTAAGCCCTATAAGGTTCCTCTTAAAATTAGGTGGATTAAGATCTTAACCAAGCTCCATTTTTCAATTTAATTCTAAGCTAGTTTAAATGTCAACTATGATTCAGAAAAACTATATAAATATATACAAAAATGCTTTTATGCAACTTTTGAAAATGTGCAAAATTTTTGAAAAATGTTTGAATGAATGAATGCAGAAGTTTTGCAAAATATTTACACACATTTACAAAAGGGTTTTTGCAAACTTTTTGTTTTTCAAACATTTTACAGAAATTTTGTACTATATACATAATTCTGATAACAAAATATTTACAAACTCTTTACACACAAAATATTTTTACAAACATTTATACAAAAATAATTTTGTAGATAGCTATGTATGTGCAATAAAGATTTTTATGTACAAGAAAAAATTTAAATTTTTATGGATTTTTAAGGATTTTAGCCGTTTTATTTATTAACACACTCACACAAAGTACGAGTTATGGCTAAAGTATATATGAAATATATACGACACCCCCTATACTTAGCTCGAACGATGTCCTCAGAGTGAATCAAGAGCGATGAAGAAGACATAACTCGTGCTTAGTATAGGGAAGTGAAAAGGAAACCTACACCACAACAACAAATGAAAGAATAGAATGGAAAAGAATCTTGGTGTTTCCCCCTATACTTAGGATCAAGTAATCCTAAGTATAGCACGCTTTACACACAGGGAAATCCGAGTGGAAGAATGTACAGGGTAAGCAATGACTCGTCTTGTCCCTCCTATACTTAGGGTAAAAGATCCCAAAGTATAGGAAGAAATATGAACTGTGTGGAGGACAAGTGAGGAAATAGCAGAAATGAAGACAAATAAATACAAGATGGAAGGGACGACATTACTCCCCCTATACATAAGGTGAAGGATCCTTAAGTATAGGCAACGACAAGAGTAATGAAACAGAACGAAAGGGAACAACTCGATGTTTACACCCCCCCTATACTTAGGATAAGGTACATCCTAAGTATAGCAAAAATAATCCTAAACGAGACCTGGGTGTAAAATAAAAATGGAAGAAACAAGGAACAAATCAAGGCGAAACACGTATATACAAAGTGTACAATGTTGAGGTGCCTCTCAACAAGCGCTAGAGTTTACGCCCCTAGCTGGGCACAAAGGTTAGGACAATGAAGTATCAAGGTTCAGGACAGCATCTGTAAGGCGAATGTTGTACTATCATCGTAGTCGTGGTATATGAACAACGACGAAGTCAATAATGTAAATAAAGACACCCAAGTAGTCAATCAGGTGGGTGTTTGCTACCGGGCAAGGATATGGGAGGATGAAATCAGGATCCGGTAGCACAAATCATTGGCTCAAGATCAGAATTGAGTGGGAGGGTAGAACCGAAGAAGTCGAACAAGGAGAAAGAAGGATTAGTCATGGAATCCTCCACGTTAATAACTGTCTCAGAAAGATATGGGAGATCTAGATCAAGAGACTCACTAAAAAACCAATATCCGATGCATAGAATGAAGGAATATCATAAACATCATCGAATATCTCAAAGATCGGCTCATCCTCGCGAGGGTCGTCGAGGTGAGACAACTCGGACTCAGAAAGATCAGCAATAATAGAAGAGTCAGTGTCATGATTTGACAGATCGGATGCACGTTCAGGAAGTGAAACCGAGTATACAGAGCATGCAACATCCTCCCGCAGATAACCCTCGAGGAGTAATGCAAAATCATTGGTAAAGAAAGAGGAATCAGAGTCTAACTGGGGATCTGTGCCACTATCAAGCACCCACTCCTTGTACCAAAATGCCTCATCAGCTGAAGTCTGACTCTAAACAATCTGGAAACAGGAAATGGTACTGGTCAACAACGCGGAAGCTGTCAAAGTGTCTAAAACTGATCCTCGAGCTGCGGCAGTGCTGGCTATCATCTGCTCCTCATGAAATGGATCTATCTCATCAAACTGAAGGAGAAAAGGCTCAAATACGGGACTATCTATATCTGGCATCTCAAAATGGTATCCCTCATCGAGCTCTGGTTGCTGGGTGGAATTAAGATGTCCATCTGAATCAGAGAAGTACCTCTGCAGAGTAGAAGCTGAGTGAGCTGGGAACGGAAACTGAAACGGTTGGACTGACAACTGTAGCAGCGCAGACTCCTCCATCTCTTGGAATATCAAAGGATCTGATATCCCAGACTCCTCAACTGAAAAGTATGGGACTGACTCGAACTCTAGCTGGAAGACCAACGGGAACTCGATCAATCTCTGGTTCTGAGCATCCACGGTGGCGGTCATCTCCTCCATCGTCTGTACTGTAACAGAATCCATGTCCTCGATCTGGTCTGTAGTAGTTGTGTCCTCATGACGTGTGGCACACCCAACTGGTATCGCATCACCCTCGTGTGCTATCCCGACTAATGCATCTCGTGAAGATGGAATCTATGACAGTGCTCTTGAGATGGCAACAAGTAAATCAATGTCAGAACTGTGGTGTAAACCACCACACAAGGTAACTACCAGTGTAATATGCTCAGCGGTCACCCTCCTCATGGAGAGTTCAACAAGGTCGCTCGGTGACAGTCCATGCTCTGGAAATCTCCTCAAGAGGTCAAGAAACCTCAGCCACGAATCATGCAATGGCTCCTGGGGATCTACTGAAAAATCCATGATGAAAGACCGCATCATATCTGCACTACGTTGGGGATAAAATCTATGTAGAAACTCCAAGCGTAACTCTCCCCACGCAGCGAACTTCCTTCCCAATCGTCGGTGCCATCTCATGGCTCTGCCTTGAAGTGAGAATGGGAAGGTATTCAAGATTAGCTCCTCAGAAGTGATATCCAAGTATACCTGGGTCACACAGAACTCCTCGAACTCGGACAGATGAGATGATAAGGCTCCTCGTGCACCTCCCCTGAAAATTTTAGCAGTCTCTGAATAAACTCCAAATCCGGAATGAAGTGACTGAATGTAGAAGCTAACTGAGCTTCCTGGTCTGTCTACTCATCCATCAACCTGGCATAGGAGGTATGTAAAACTCGCATCTGCTCTCCGTGATCGCTTATGGAGTGCACTCTTATCCCAACAATGAAATCGCCTGTGTCTCGTATCTGGTCAGTCTGATCTCTACGGGCATCCAGCACAGCATGCCCAGAAGAAATATGGAAAAGGAAAGGAAAGAATGGAAGGTCGGTCGGAGTTCCAACCTCCCTCGAGGGTGGACTGGAATGATGGGAATAAGATGGGGAAGCCGCAAGAGTCAGCAAGAAAGGAGAGTGACCCATCATTCAGGGATAGACAGGGAGAAGAAGAAAAATGAAGGGAGGGTGGGAGGGAGAAAGATAGATAGATGGAAAGACGATAGATGGAGGAGAGGAAGGCGGATGGGATCTGGAAAAACACACAAGATCAGGCAAGCAAACCCCCAATTCACCTACTCACACAGAGTTGATGACCGTAAAGGTTCGATCTTTTATCTTGTCGATTTTATTAGGTGATCAAATAGTCTTTCAGAGCGACTAAGCGAGCTGTTGGGAATCCAATGCTCTTAGGAGACTGTCCCGATCCAAGGTTAGATCTTTCCAAGCCAGTACAAGTCGCAGACCGTTTACCGGCTACTCGATCGACTCGCTCTATTAAGGATATCGCAGCCCACTTTACCGGAGACCAGAGCGATCCTCACTGGAGAACGACTAACCCGAGACCAGTAGTCTAAAGAGAGGTCGGATGTGGCTCTAACCTAGGGTACGGGTCACTCTCTCGCTCATCCAAACCATACAATGAGGGGATTACTCTCCCAAGATAGATTTTTAGGTGAAGTGTCTTTTAGGGTCAAGTATGCTTAAACAGTCCCAATTTTATGGTTTTTGTTTTTAGGTATTTTTCAAATCAAACAACGCCTAATGAATTTTCTGGTTCTCCTGATTATTTTAAGTCCAAAAACAGAGGGAGAAGGCGAAAAAGCCGATGTGCGACTAAACACGATGATGCATGCAGAGTAAGAGATGCGTACCTGACTCTAGCTCTCTACATGTAAAGTGATCCGCGCATAAATTAAAAGACAGAAATAACCCTATCTATATGATGCAAGAAGAAATCATCCTTAGACAAATAATTTTTACTCGCAAAGAACAATAGCTAACAGGTCAACAAGAGGAGTCTGGGTCCGGTCTCTGATGTCGATCGGTGTCCGCCACAACGGATCCTGTCAACGCTGTATACGGCCTCTAGTGGCACGTGACCCCTCAGGTGACCGAGTTAACTTTCTATTAGTGAGTTAATTAGTAAGGTCCAATTAATCGATCTATAGGAACATGCAATTAGTTAGGGTTGGGCCTTAATAATTACATCACGAGGCAAGTAAAAATACTAAGTCTAAGGCTAAAACCTTCGAGAATCAAAAATAAATAAAATTCGATCAAAATCCAAAATCGACGAAAATCACGGTGAGGTCCCCCGAGCACACCGGTGCTCAACGAAACAGACCCCAAGATAACCACCAAGTCTGAAAGTCTGTCCTGTGTTATTACAATAATAATAGGCATAAATAAAAACTTAAGGCAAAACGAAACTAAAGCTCCCCACACTTTTGCCCCTTCTCTCTCACACTCTCATGCGGCTCGATGCAGAAACAAGCCACCTCCAAGTCCCGCGGGTGCTTCAGCTCTCCGAAGATAGCCGTCTTCGATCATTGGGCCCTCGCAAGAAAGTCAAAATAGAATTATGTCAGTCCAATATTTATTATAATAATGGAAAAGAAAATTAAAAAAAGGAAAATAAATGCAAAAATAAAATAAAATAAAATAAAAAGAAATAAAAACAAAAATAAAATCAAAAATCAAAAATAATAAAAAGAAAACAAATAAAAAAATAAAGAAAAAAAGAAGAAAAAGAAAGCCGTAAAATGGAAGACCAACTACTAAGTCGTGCTCCCCGACAACGGCGCCATTTTGATGACAAGACTTCAGCTACTCAGGTTAAGGTATAAATACGGTCGTTGCGACCTGAACTGCGAAGCTCGGTCAACAAGAAGAAGAAAGACCACCAAAAATAGAAATAAATCAATCAAGCACAAATAGCGGTCTCGCTATTTTATTTTACCTAGTATAGCTAACAGGGTCGAACTCAAGGAGCATGATATGTGTAAGCTATGAAGTAGTCGGGAATCCAAAGAAATAAAAGGATTTGGTGGATTTTAGGGTTTTCAAAATTTTTTATGATTTGTAATATTGAGAAGAAGTGTAAAAGAACTCAAAAATTCACAAACAAATAATTATTCAAGACATCAAAAATACTCAGAAAATCCAAAAAAAATATTTTTGGGTTTTTAAAATATTCAAATATTTTTGCCAATTTTCTTGAATTTTTCTAATTTTTAATTAATTTTCTAAAAATGTTAAACAATGTACAGCTCGAATCTAAAGGAAATTTAAAATTGCTTAAAATGCCTATAAAATTCAAGCGGTAATTTTATGATAAACTATAAAATAAAAGGTAACTACAGAAACCTAAAATGCTTTTTTTTAATTTTTATAAATTTTTAATGATTTTTCTAAGGTTTTTAGTATTTTTCAATTTTTATGGTTTTTATAAATGGAAATGCAACAAAAAGTGAATTGATATAAAAACAACTCAAACCAAGTAGAAAGAAATTTTTCAGAATTTTTTAAAGGTTTTTAGTTTTTTTAATTGATTTTCAAAATCAAAAAGTAGCAATTTTTAGGGTTTTTGAATTTTAAAAAATAATAAATGGAAATAAAATGCAACCAAAATCTCAAAGAAATTCCTATACCATGGCAGGAGCCATGTATCAAAATCTCATGATTTTTGGACAAAATTTGCTATTTATTAAAATAAAAATCAAACACACAGCATACAGGGACTGATCTGCAATAAAAACATGTTCCTGGACCAAACAATAACACGCATAAAAAGTACAAGGTCATATCTACAATTTTCACACAAATATCGAAACATGTCCAAAATCAATACGCACAGGGGTATGAATGCAAATACTGAAACTTTAAATTCAACTCATAACATAGAATAAATCCAGGACAGTACATGCAATTAACCAAAATAACACGTGACGAAGCACGTGTGGCCACACAAGAAGGACTGAAATGTAAATACGAAAAAGGGCACAGATGCAAAAAGTCTCACTGTATACTTTTTTTTACAGACTAACTAATAAAAGAAAATAACTGTAGGGGTGGCGGAGCAAATTACCCTTGCAGCGTGTGCGCTGCGTGTGGGGCAGACAGGCGACGCGCTCTGAATGGACGAAGACGTGTGGCTCTGGTGCGTGCTGCTGGAAGATCCAACGGCCCTTAGGAGGTGTGATCGTGTTGTACGGGGGCCGTAATATGTCAGATCTAACGATCTGATAGCTGCAATGAAGGGACGGTGAGGATGGAATCTGGGCAAAGGCGTCGATCCAACAGCAGGGAAAGGCTCTGGAAGAACTCTGCCTGGGCGAGGTTCATCAGAGCACCGGTGGTGATCCGGCACTCTGATGAACGATCGGACGACGGCGAACGACTCGCGAGGCTCCTCCGCGTTAGGTGCGTCGGTCGGATGGGCTCGCTACTAGTCAGATCTCATGGATGGTGGCTGGACCTGGGCGAGCTCAAGCGAAGCGGGGCAAAGGTGATCTGGGGCGTATCCACACACGCAACGACCTGTAGAGTAAAGCTCTAACTCGGAGCAAGGCTCCGGTCAAGGTTATTTGACAGAAATCAAAGAGAAGCAGCGGTGGATGGAAGAGGGGTTTCTGGCGGATGACAGAGGAAACCTATAGACTAATCTTGGCTATCCAAGCCAAGCCTAGGATGATCAGGCTGCGTAAGAAGGGTGACAGTGAGCTGGGTCATCGATCAAAAGGGATGGAAGGGTACGATGAAGCTCCGACCGGCCGGTCGGAGCTGGCGGAGCGGCGACGGCGGATGAACTAAAGATTAAACAGATACAGGAGCTGCGGATTATGAGATCAATACATGAAGGTCCTAAATCAATCCTAAGCTCCAGGGGGTGCTGTCGAAGGGGGTCGTCGCCTCAACCTCGCTGCGGAAGGCGGGGGAGGCTCATCACGGCGTTTCTCCGGCCACAAGTCTTGAGCATCGGCTGCAACGATCTTCCCCGATCACCACGGGCCTCCTCCGATTGCTGTCACCAAGGGGAAGAGTTCTAGGGTAGCAGGGAAGTGTGCGGCACGAGCTGCCGACCCAGGGAATCGAATGAAGAATTTATAGGACATCCCAGGTGGCAGGAGAGATCGGGCGAGGGCACGCGAACCGAGATGGATCCGCGCGTCCCTAGGGATCCGCGAGGATCTTGGATCCCAAGGGAAGGTGCGGGCGAAGAAATCGGGGTAAGAGAGAGCAAGATCCGATTAAGAAAAATGGGAGAAAACAAGGCGAAAATCGGATCCTCGTGCAAGAGGTTCCGGGAGGGGTAGTTGACCGGGGTCAACATCCCTCTTGGACCAATCAGAAAATAGCCTGGTCAAAAAGATTTGTAAAATAAATAAAAAAATTTAAAATGATTTCAAATTAAATAGTGTTCAAAATGAAAAATATTTATTATTTTCTAAACTATTTTTGTGATTTTTATTTATTTTTATGAAAAATAATTTAGTCTATATACAGTATATTATATTGTATACAGGCATAATTTACCTATGTATTTTATACATTTTTTTTATTTTCTTATTTTCGTATAAATACCCTAATTTTATATTTTATTTATTTACAACATATTTTTTGGAGTATAAAATAGTTTTTATTTTATTTTTATTAGTTATTTACAAGTGTAAAATAAATAAAGAGTGATACATATATACATGTATTATGTACAAGGTGATAGAGAGAGAATTTTATTTTTATTTTTATTTTATTTTTCTAATTTTTATTTTATTTTTAGAAATATATACAAGGGAATATAAACATCTTTTTATTTTTATTTTTGTGAAAATAAAATGTATACATAGAGGGTGCATATATACAAGATAGAGTGGCCCTATCTCTTTCTACTTATTTTATTTGACGATCAGGTCCAGCTTGGACCCTCTCTTGGGTTCAGGTCACTCAATATTTATTCTACATATCTCCTTCTTTTTCTTTTATTTTTTATTCGTTTTTTTTCACAAATACATGCTAATTATTAATTATTAACAAATGCATGCTTATTGATAATTTTTTGTATTTACAACTATATACATGATGCTTCGCCAATATATTTAGCTAAAATAAAAGAATAAAGAGTGATAAATGAGGATTCATCAGCCATCTGATCGATCTACGTCATGCCCTGGCACTGCTTCTTTTCGATCAACTTGATCCGGTCCAACTTCTTGTTGATAATCCCCATATCAGCGGTCGTCGACTCTGCATGTGTTCCGGCTGCTGATGATGTAGATGGACCGGCATCAACCCATGCTATCCTTTGATAGGACACAGCCTATGGTGTGGGCTTCCCTTGAGTGTACATACGGGTCTGAGACATCACCGTGTAGTTCTCGACCGTCTCCTCATAGTTTCCCAGACCTGATCCTCATCCTTGGTGAAATAGGAACCCCCACGGGATGCGTTGACTAGCCCCTGCAACTCCGGTGTAAGCCCGCAGAAGAAGCTCTGGACAAGGTTGGGCTTGGATATATCATGATGGGGACACTAGTCTATGAGCTCCCTGAATCTGTCCCATGCCTCGTGAAATTTCCCGTTGGGGAGCATGGAAAGGTTGCTGATCAGGGCCCTAGCTGCATTCGTCCGGCCGAGTGGATGGTACTTGTTCAAGTACTCGTTCCGGAGATATTCCTAAGAGGTGACAAATCTCCCTAGGTGCTTCAGCCAGTTGGCTGCTCTGTCTACGAGGGAGAATGGGAAGGCCATCATCCTGATGGTGTCCTCGTCCACGAGATGATCATGAACAGTACTGCAGATCATCTCGAACTCCTGGAGATGGAGGTGTGGCTCCTCTGTTGCGAGTCCGTGGAAGTGGGGTAGAAGCTGAATCATCTGAGGCGGGAGCTTGAAATATCCTAAAATGGTTGGCAGCACTATCCATCTATGGGTGAGAGTTGCACTAGGGTTGTGCAACTCCCTCATTGGTCGTGCAGGTGCTGGTTGTGCTGGTTGTGTTGGCTCCTCAAGCTCTCTGGCATTGGGAATATCTCCTCATCCTCCTCCACCAGCTCTGCGCTACTCTCTGTCAGCTCTCATCTGCTCCATCTCTCGGTGCATATCCACCATGAAGCCCCCTGATCCCGGATATGACGATGCATGGTCTCAAGGGAGGCTAACAAGGTGTTGTTGATGGCACCCTAATCCAATACATACGTTTGTGTCCCGTTGGGTCCATCGGTGCACTCCTCATTGCTGGCCATGGTCTCTACAAAGGCAAAAGACCCAAACTCATGTGTCGATAAATCAACTATTTGCTGCGGCCTCTGCTTGGGCACCTCAGGACTGGTAGAAGGGTGGTCGAGGGGGAACAGGGTGGACTCAAATTCGGGTTCGGAGAGCGGGTCTCAGCTCTCACGAACCAACCTAGATGAGAGGGTCGGAGTGCTCGAAAGCAGTGCAGCCAAAGGCTGCCTAAGGGACCTTCGACCCATCATCTTGATGTGGTTGAGTAGAGGTGGATGAGATCTGGAAAAGCACACAAGATCGGGAAAGCAAACCCCCAATTCACCTACTCACACTAAGCTGATGACCGTAAAGGTTCGGTCTTTTATCTTGTCAATTTTATTATGTGATAAAATAGTCTTTCAGAGCGATTAAGCGAGCTGTTGGGAATCCAACACTCCCAGGAGACTATCCTGATCCAAGATTAGATCTTTCCCAGCCAGTGCAAGTCGCGTACCATTTACCGGCAACCTGATCGACTCGCTCTGTTAAGGATATCGCGGCCCGCTTTGTCGGAGACCGGAGCGATTCTCACTAGAGAACGACTAACCTGAGACCAGTAGTCTAAAGAGAGGTCCGATGTGGCTCTAGCCTAGGGTACGGGTCACTCTCTCGCTCATCCAAACCATACAAGGAGGGGATTACTCTCCCAAGATAGATTTCTAGGTGAAGTGTCTTTCAGGGTCAAGCATGCTTAAACAGTCCCAATTTTATGATTTTTATTTTTTAGGTATTTTTCAAATCAAACAACGCCTAACGAATTTTCTGGTTCTCCTGATTATTTTAAGTCCAAAAACAGAGGGAGAAGGCGAAAAAGCCGATGCGCGACTAAACACGATGATGCATGCAGAGTAAGAGATGCGTACCTGACTCCAGCTCTCTACATGCAAAGTGATTCGCGCATAAATTAAAAGACAGAAATAAACCTATCTATATGATGCAAGAACAAATCGACCTTAGAAAAATAATTTCTACTCGCGAAGAACGGTAGCTAATGGGTCAACAAGAGGGATCGGGTCCGGTCTCTGATGCCGATCGGTATCCGCCACAACGGATCTTGCCAACGCTGTATACGGCCTCTAGCGGCACATGACCCCTCAGGTGACCAGGTTTACTTTTTATTTGTGGATTAATTAATAAGGTCCAATTACGATCTATAGGAGAAGATATGTAATTAGGGTTGGTCCTTAAATAATTACGTCACAAGGCAAGTAAAAATCCTAAATCTAAGGGCCAAAACCTTCGAGAATCAAAATAAAAGAAAAGCAGTCAAAAATCAAAACCGGTGAAAATCACGGTGAGGTCCCCCGAGCACACCGGTGCTCGGCGAAACAGACCCCGAGATAACCACCAAATCTGAGAGAGAGTCTGTCATGTATTATTATAATAACAATGCAGAAATAAAAACTAAGTCTAAAACTAAACTACTGCTCCCGAACTTCTGCTCCTCCTCTCCTACGCTCTCATACGGCTCCTTGCATAAACGAGTCGCCTCCAAGTCACGTGGGTTCCTCGGCTCTCCGAAGATAGTCGCCCTCGCTCGTCAGGCCCCCGCAAGAAAGTCAGAACAAAAGTGTGTCAGTCCACAATTATTATAAAAATAAAAATGGAAAATAAAATAAAACAAAATAAAAAGAAAATAAATGCAAAAATAAAAACAAATAAAATAAAAAGAAATAAAAACACAAATAAAAGCAAACAAAAACAAAAGTAAAAAGAAAACAAATAAAAGAAAAATAAAGAAAAGAAAAAGAAAGAAGAAAAAGAAAGTCGCAAAATGGAAAACCGACCACTAAGCCGTGCTCCCAAACAACGGTGCCATTCTGTTGAGCCGTGAATCCCGTGCGGCTAGTGGTAAAATGGTATCAATGGTCGTTGCAACCTCAACCACTCGGATTGGACTCGACAAGAAAAAGAAGACCAGTAGAAATACAAATAAATCAAGCAAGCAAAGAAATAGCGGTCTTGCTATTTTATTTTACCCGGTATAGCTACCAGGGTCGAACATAAGGAGCATGATATGCTAAAGCTATGAAGTAGTAGGGAATCCAAAAATGAAAAGAAATTGGTGGATTTTATATTTTTCAATTTTTTTTATGACTTTAAATATTCAGAAAAAGTGTAAAAGACCTTAAAAACTCACAACCAAACAATTATTTAAAGCCTCAAAACACTCAAAAATTTAATATAAAAATATTTTTGGGTTTTTAAAATATTCAAATGTTTTTATTAATTTTCTTAGATTTTTTTGATTTTTAATTATTTTTCTAAAAATCAAACAAGTCCAAAAATAATAAACAGTGTACAACCAGAATCTAAAGGCAAATTAAAACTACTTAAAATGCCTATAAAATTCAAGCGACAATTTTATGTGAAACTACAAGTAAAACCTAACTACGTAAGAAGAAAACACATTTTTTAATTTTTATGAATTTTTAATGATTTTTCTGAGGTTTTTAGTATTTTTCCATTTTTAGGGTTTTTATATATGAAAATGCAGCAAAAATAGAATAGAAATAAAAGCAACTCAAAACAAGCAAATAATAACTTTTTTAGAATTTTTCAAGGTTTTTAATATTTCTAATTGATTTTTAAAATCAAACAATAGAAATTTTAGGGTTTTTGAATTTTTAAAAGTAATAAATGATAACAAAATAAAACCAAAAATTCATAGAAATTCCTACACCATATCGGGAGCCATGTCTCGAAATTTCATGAATTTTGGACAATATTTGCTATTTATTAAAGCAAAAATCAAACACACAGCATACAGGGACCAAAATACAATAAAAACATGTCTCTGGACCAAACAGTAACACGCAAGTAAACTACATGGTCCTATCTGAAATTTTCACATCCAAATTCGCACATGTCAAAAATCAGTACGCACAGGTGTATAAGTGCAAATAATAACACTATCACTTCAAAACATAACAGAGAATAAGTCAAGGATAATAAATGCAAATAACCCACCACTACATGTGACGAAGCACGTGAGGCCACACAGACATGATTGAAATGTAAATCTAGAAAACGGCAGGGCTAACATGCAAAAAGGTCCACTATATAACTTTTATTTTACAAACTAAACGCTAAACTGAAATAAATGCAGGGGTAGCTGAGCAAATTAACCATGCAGCACATGCGCTGTGCGTGGGGTGGACAGGTGGCAGGCGCTGAGTGGAGACGAGGCATGCGGCTCTGGTGCGCTCAGCTGGCAGATCCAACGGCCCTCAAGTGTCGGTTGCGTGTGCAGTACGGAGGCAGATTGATATCAGATCTAACGTCCTGACAGCTGCAGGCACTGGACGACTGTGATGGCGTCTGGGCGAAGAAGTAGATCCAACGGCGGAGCAAGGAACTGGAAGAACTCCGCCTGGGCGAGGTTCACCAGAGCACCGGCAATGATCCAGCAGTCCGTTGAATGATCGGGCAGTGGCTAAAGAATCGTAGGGCTCCTCCGCGTCGGGTGAACGCGTCCCATGAACTCGCGGACGGTCAGATCTCTGGGAAGGTGGCTAGGACATGGGCGAGCTCTGACGAAGTGGGTCGAAGGTGGTATCGGGTGTTTCCACGCACGCAAAGTCCTGTAGAGGAAAGCTCAGACTCAGAGCAAAGCTTCAGCCAGGGTTATTGAACCTAAGCCAAAGGGAAGCGGCGACGAATGGAAGGGGGGTTTCCGCGAAGCGATGGGGGAAACCGATGGCCTACTCCTAGCTACTCGAGACAAGCCTAGGATGATCAAGTTGCGTAAGAAGGGTTACGATGAGCTGGGTTGTCGATCGGAACGGATGGAAGTGGATGACGGGGCTCCGGCCGGGTGGTCAGAGCTGGCGGAGGTGCGACGGAAGTGAAGCTAAAGATCTAACTGCTATGGGAGCTAAGGACTATGAGATGGATACCTGAAGATCCGAGAGGAATCCTAAGCTCTAGGGGGTGTTGTCGAAGGTGGTATTTGCCTCGACCTCGCTGCGGAAGGTGGGGGAGGCTCGTCGCGGCGGTGCTCCGGCCATGAGTCTTGAGCGTCGGCTGCAGCGCTCCTCTCCGATCACCAAGGGTCTCCTCCGATTGATGTCACCAAGGTGAAGGATTCTAGGGCCTCAAGGGAGTGTACGACACGAGCTGCTGGCCTAGGGAGGCGGGTGAAGAATTTATAGAACATTCCCAGGCAGCTGGAAGATTGGGTCGGGGCACGCGAACCAAGGGTGATCTGCGACTCCCTAGGGATCCGCGAGGATCACTGATCCACTAGGGAGAAGCGGGCTGGAAATCGGAGCAGAAGGATGCGGAACCCGATTGGAATAATTCGGAGAAATGGGTGCAAGAACCGGATCCGCGAAGGAGAAGGTCCAGGAGGGGTAGTTGACCGGGGTCAATAGCCCTCCTAGATCAATCAGAAAATAGCTTGGTCAAAAAGATTGGTAAAATAAATTTAAAATAGAAAATGAATTTAAATTAAAATATGTTCAACATGAAAAATATTTATTATTTTTCAAACTATTTTTCTGTGATTTTTATTTATTTTTATGAAAAACAAATCATGGTATATATAGTATATTATGTTATATAAAGGTATAAAATACCTATGTATTTTGTACATTTACTTTTTATTTTCTTATTTTTGTACAAATACCTCAATTTTGTATTTTATTTATTTATAACATAATATTTGGAGTATAAAATAATTTTTATTTTATTTTTATGAGTTATTTACAAGTGTAAAATAAATAACTACATGATACATATATACATGTGTTATGTACAAGGTTGTAGAGAGAGAATTTTATTTTTATTTTTATTTTATTTTTCTAATTTTTGTTTTATTTTTAGAAATATATACAAGGGAATATAAACACCTTTTTATTTTTATTTTTGTGAAAATAGAATATGTACATAAAAGGTGTGTGTACAAGGTAGAGTGGCCCTATCTCTCTCTACTTATTTTATTTGGCGATCAGAACCATTTTGGACTCTCTCTTGGGTTCAGGTCACTTAATATTTATTCTAAATATTTCCTTCTTTTTCTTTTATTCTTTATTCTTTTATTTTTGCACAAATACATGCTAATTGTTAGATATTAACAAATGCATGCTTATTGCTAATTTATTGTATTTATAGCTATATACATGATGTTTTGCCAAGATAAGTAGCTAAAAAAAGAATAAAGAGTGATGAATGACTATTCATCAAGGTGGTGTATAAAGGAGTTGATGGGCGGCTGGGAATATCGAGGCGAATCGAGCAAATCGATGGTCTACAGCCCAAGGAGAGGCTTGGACGTGTAAGACCAATATACGAGGAACAAAAATTCAAGAAGACCTTGTCAAGAAATGGTGAAAGATGGAGTCTCGAAAAATCCGAGAAGTCAAGCGAAAAAGCCAAAATTCTGACAAGAACAGGAGGCGGGTCAGAGAGTTGACCTGCGATCAACTCTCAGACTCTCCTGGTTGGTCCACGTGGACCAACCAGGAAAAATCCTAAAAAAATGATTTCAAAATTCATTTAAAAATATTAAATGATTTCATTAATTTTAGGTTATTGAATAAAAAATATTTATTACTTTCTAAAGTATTTTATTACGATTTTTATTTATTTTTTAGAGGTTTAAAATTACAAGTTCCCTTTTAAGGGCTATATAGGTATATTTGTCTATATATTTTAATATTTTATTTTTATTTTATATATTTAATTATTTATTTTGTTTTATTATTTTATAAATTTATACTTGATTTTATGAACTTAGATATATTTTATTTTATTTTTCTGAAGTATTTGGTACAATTAAATAAATAGAAGTATTAATTATATAGCTATATTTACAAGTATTATACCTATGTATTTGTACATAAGTATTTTAATTTTATTTTTCTTGATGTTTTTTATTTCCACTTTTAATATGTACATATATCATAAATAATATTTACAAAATTATAAAAATATAAAAATAATGAATGATAAATAAAATGGATATTTTAATCAGTCTAAGTATACAACAGAGGTCCAAAACCTAACTTTCAAACCGTAGCTCCGAAAAATATGAAACCACCTTCATTAAATAGCTTATTGAAAATTATATCCAATTTTGATATATTTCGAGTTTTTATTTGAGAGATACAGGTCTGGGAAGTTGGGTTTTGGATTCTTATTCAGATCATAACTTTTTATCTGTACATTATTTTTGTGTGAAATCAATTTTGTATTTTTCTTTATTTAATTTTCTACAACTTTCATGTACAAAGTTTCTTTATTTGAAATATAAAAATTGGATATAAAAATAGGTCCCAAAATGAATAAAGAATAAATTAATGAAGGGAATTTTTATTGATTTCTGGCCCTTATCTCCCCCTACTTTATTCCTTGTCGACCTATTCATCGAGATGCCTAGGTCTCAGGGATTCAGGTCATAAAATATATGCAATATTTTATTCATTTTCTTTTCTTTTCTTTATTCTTTTATTTTGGCTTTAAAAACCGTATTTTATACAGTATTTACACACACATGTATTAATGCTAAAATGCAGGAATTAAGGGTATTTACATGCATTTGTCAGGGTTTTTGAGGCCAAAATGACAGAATAAAGATGATGAAATGTGGATTCATCTGGTAGCAACCTCCTCTCCATCCTCATTAATCATTGTAGTGATACCCATCTTCTTGGGTACCACATGCAAAGGACTACCCCATTTCGAGTCAGAGATGGGATAGATAAAATCGACGCTCCACCACTTGGATATTTCCTTCATAACCACCTCTCTAATATTCGGGTTCAACCTGTGTTGACACTCACGAGATGGCTTGGCATCACCCTCGAGAAAGATGTGGTGGGAGTACATAGCCGGACTAATCCCATGGAGATCGGCTACTGACCACCCGATCGCCTTGTGGTTCTTTTGAAGAATCGCCATCAGAAGGGATTCTTGATCTTTGGTCAGATTGGAAGAGATGATGACCGGAAACATTTTGGATTCACTCGCAAGGAATCGATACTTCATGCTTTGAGGCAAAGGTTTGAGCTCAGGGAGAGAAGGAACAGGAAGAGCAGATTTGATTAGAGCCTGGGTGTAGGCTGCTAAATCGATGTGCGTGAGCTCTGCATGCTCTGACTCAGAAAGATCTGGAGATTGTTGGATATTCTATTCTGGTTTGGTCTCCAGACTAGTTGTAGGCTTTGAATATAAAGTCTGAAGTGATATGAATTCAGCGAAGCACTGCCAATCAGCATCTTCGGAATCTGAATGATCTACGGATGACTGTCAATTCTGATGTTTCACTTCGGACTCGGAGGGATGAAAAATCTGAATGATCTGGGAAGTTCGTAGAATCGTCTCCATCAAGATCGTCGTTATTCGGCTCTAAGATTGTGCTCTCCAATCTCCCATCCTTGGATATCTGAATCTCAGCTTTGACCGAAGGTGGAATGAAAGATTGGGTACTAGGTTTGGCCCAGATTGCCTCATCATTGGTTTATATGAAGTCACAATACTGATAACTGTCAGGCCCGTCATCAGATGCTCGATTTGATTCAGCTGATCGAGAATTCTGGTCTTGGATCATCTCTATATGTATACTTTCACCCTGGACGTGAAAGTACACCTTCCCAGTACCATAATCGAACACGGCCTTTGCTGTTGCCAGAAAAGGTCGCCCTAATATGATCGGGTATCGATCACACATTCAGGGATCGTCATGTCCAATACGACGAAGTCCACGGGGAATTGCAAACCCTGAATGGTAACGATAACGTCTTCGATTAAACCCTTGGGCCTCTTGACCGATCTATCAGTAAACTGCAAGACCGTTCGGCTTGGTCGAAGAGGCCCGAACTCAAACTTGTCAAGTAAGTTAAATGGAAGGAGATTAATCGAATATCCGCTATCTAATAGAGTCCGATCAAAAGTCTGATCGAGGATCTCACATCTGACATACGGTGCTGCCGTATCAGATCTCTTGGCTAGGAGTCGATTCTGAATGGCATGACATATTTCCTTGGTCAGTACATGGATCTCAGAACAGTGATTGCACTGCCTCTTCTTTCTGCAGACTGTAGTTCATTCTTTAAGACCTTTCTGCAGAAGAGGGATGTGTGCCAAGTCTACCGAAAGAGTAAGTTGGATCGTGAACTTATCGAGCATCTCTTTCATTAGGTCATTCATTTGGATCTTTTTGGTGTTTTATTTTTTATCACCTTTTCCTAAGCAGGGTGCTTTGGGAAAAGGAATATGTACATCCTTTAGGTTAATCTGTACAATCAGAGGATCAGAAGAAGAAGAAGGGATTTTTTTGTAAAACTAGAACCTGATTTTCTCGAATCATCAGAAAGAGAAAGATCTTGATCATCAATCTTTTTATTCCTTTTTCGATTTCTTCTCTTTTGTACATTTTTTTGTGATTTTCTATCATCATCACTATCTATAAAGAAAGGTAATGCAGCTACATCGGCATTCGGCCCTGGCTGCTCTTCAGTCTGGGTGGCTTCAGCACCACCATCTCCGTCGTCAAAGGACGTGGCTTCAGTACCACCATCAATATCTTCTACAGGCTCTCTTGTGTTATCCAGAATATCCTCCTCGATCCTAGAAGAGTCTCCGCCTACTGGAATCCTACCAATCCTAAGAGAAATGAAATCAGCGTCATCACAGAAAAGATAATCGTCAGGAAATACCTGTGACTGGAGTGTGGGCTCGGTCAAATCTACCTGCTCTGATTTTCGCTTCAGATTATTCGGATTGGGGTCTATTTAGGCAGGCAAGGCAGACTTCCCTTTGACCAGGTCGGTGACATGGGTTTTGAACTCATCCATTTCTTACCTAAAAGAAGCTTGTTGATTAGTGATCAGATTAGCGATATATTCTAATGCTGGGTTATCATGGAAAGTCCCATGAGACCCGGATGAGTCACCTCGATGATACTGAGGCTGCGACTGAGATGGCTGTTGTGGATGGTACTGTTGTTGATACTAGTTCTGATAAGTGCTCTGCCTCCACTGAGGTTGCTGGCATGGATGAGGACCAGAATGTTGCTCTCTGTTCTGCCCCATCGGTGCCCGTTGTGGCTGCTGGGAAGAAGCACCTCCTCTCGACCAACGGAAGCCTGGGTGATCACGACGGATCCCTGGTTGCTGTGGACGGTCGTACCAAATCCCATTGACCTCTGTCAATGGTTTAAGCATCTCAGAGTATGTTGGGGGCAAGGATGCCAAGGGTTGATCGCTCTGATACACCACCATCTGAGTGTCAGATGATGGCGTCTGTTGGAGTTGTGGGTATGCCGAGGGGTCATGAGAAGGCTCAGAATGCACATGGTAGATGTGCTGTACTGGAGGCCTCGGAAGTATGCCTCTGTCTCGGCTACCTGAGTCAGCTTGTGATCTCGAAGACCGGTTAGAGTCTGTTTGTAACTCTTGAAGGTACATGATATGTGTCTTTAGATCACTCAGGCATCTCTCAAGCTCGTCAATCTTATCGAGCTTGTCTAAGTTCTGGCACTTCTTCTATATGATTTCCATTCTATGCAGGTTCTGACAGATAATCCCCATATCAGCTGATGGAGATTCGAGAGGAATCGAAATAGCAGAAGATGGATTCCCTTCTATCTGTGCCACTCAGGAATGCTAGTGATATGTGAGTGGATTTGTCTGATTGTATACTTGAGTTTGAGACATCGTGGTGTAGTTCTCTACCATTTTCTCATAAATGGCCCAGACTCGATCTTCATGCATCGAAAAATAAGATCCACCACATGATGCATTCACCAGTCCCTGTAACTCTAGTGTCAGTCCACTGAAGAAACTCTGTACGAGATTCGGCTTGGAAAGCTCGTGGTGGGGACACTGATCGATGAGCTCTCTAAATCTATCCCATGCTTCGTGGAACAATTCGTTCCTAATCATGGTGAAATTACTGATCATAGCTCGAGCAGCATTAGTTCGACCAATAGGGTAATACTTGTTCAGATATGCGGTTCTAAGCTCCTCAAACATATCTCCCTAGTTGTTTCAGCCAGTAGGCTGCTCGGTCAATAAGGGAGAATGGAAATGGGGTCAATGTGATAGTGTCCTTGTTCGCGTGCGCATCGTACACCATACTACAGATAAGCTCGAATTCGTGAAGGTGCAAGTGCAGCTCCTCAGTAGATAGCCCGTGAAACTTGGGCAGCAGCTGGATCGTCTGAGGCCAGAACTCAAAATTCCCGTGAATGACAGGGAGACGAATCCATCGATGGGTTGTAGCAGCTCCAGGGTTGTAGAGCTGCTGCATCATGCGGTTTGGATTGCATGGCAGTCTCTCTACCCCATCGTGTTGTTCCTATCAGGTCCTGGTTGATCAGCTCTGGGATTCTCAGCTTCCTGATTGTTGCATTGAGCTCGCAGCTGAGTCAGCTCAGCTCTGACATCGTTCATCATTCTACCTTGCTCCCTAATATGATTCTGTATTGTCTCAAGGGAAACAAGTAGACCGTTGTTGATCGCAGCCTGATCTATGATTACGGAAGTGCTCTACGGTCCTTTTTCAGCTATGTCTTCTTGAAAGGAGAAAGAGTCTAAGTCAGGCTCTGCCGAATCGATGTGTAACTGCGGATGATTAATTGGAGGTGATGATGGTAGAGAAGGAGAAGGAGAAGAAATTGATGACGGGCTTCGAGAGTCACGCTTGGAAGTAACAACTCGTTTTGATTTCGATTTGGGACGAGAGTCATCCTGAACCGATCTAGATGAACGGGCAGGTTCGCGAGAGAGTGGATCGGTCAGAGTCGACCAGAGCCCCATCATCGTGAAAGATTTTGGTGGATCAGATCTTGAAGATTAGACTCACACTGCAAACAAACACAAGGCGATACCCCGAGTTTACCAACGCAACCCTGATAATGATCGTAAAAGTTCGGTCGTTTATCTTTTCAATTTTACAGTTGTTTGGCAAACAATCTCTCACAGATTAGCGAGATCAAATAGGTGCCCGAGACTTCGACGTCGTACTGTCTCGAGTTCTCACATAAAATCACCTAGTCTTAGCCAGTATGAGAGTAAGTATGAACCGTTTCCGGCTACCCGTGTTACTTGAGGACGGAGCCTTACGCAGTGTCCTCTAAACCTCCCACTCTGCTAAGTGAACTTGGACCATTTCCGACTACCCGAGAACACTCACTGAAGATAAAGTGAGTAAAAGTGTGAACTAGGTAGTACTTCGATAGAAGCTTAGACTCTGGCTCTACCTTATGTGTCGTCTCTCACTCACAAAGTCTGGAGATGGTACCTACGATGCAAGTTCGGGGGTTGCTCTCTCCAAGACAAGTGAATCCTTACGTTTTGTTTTAAAGTCTGATAAAAGTTATCAGTCCCTGTTTTAATTTTCAGTTTTCACCTTTTTTTGGATATTTTCAGAGAAAATCGTCTAACATATTTTTTCTTCGGGTATGGTCCTAGATACAATCACATAAGTATATCGTAACCTAAGCAAGCATCTAGGTTACGGTATGCAGAGAAGGGGAAAACCGCAAAACTTTTAACAAGCACATATCTCGGAAAACCGCAGAAAACTGTCGAGAAAATGCGAGTGAGAAAGTCGTGGTGGGTGCCCTGCTCCCCCATGAGTACAACCTTGGTGAAACAGACCCCGAGAAAGATACAAGTCGGGATGCCTTTACGAGGCCCCTTTCTACGAAAATAAAGAAATGGGCAAGTGCCCTAAAAGTTTTTATATTTTTTACAAGAAATTACATAAAGGAAATTTCTGCGAATTTTGTGGTTCTCATATATGCGGCTCAACATGTGCTGCACAACTCAGAAACAAAAGGCCGCGAGGTTAACAGAAATAAATGGCGAAAAAGAGGAACCCTAAACCTAAGTCTACGGCTACCCTAGCGCTGCCTCCCCGTAAATGGCGTCATCTGAAAAACACATCAGTCGAGTCATATAAAAATATAGACAACCATCGCTACTGTAATCAGTGGATTTTTGCAGAAAAGATTAATTTCTGAATTAATCTTCTTATTTTATTTATACTCCTAATCTTAAGTGTATAGCGGTTAAGCATGGGAGTGTCGAACTCAGGGAGGCAAACTGTTGGAAACTAGGAAGAAACGATAGACTAAACTAGGGAAAAAACGAGACTGACTTAAGTGTAAGGTATCCTAATTTTTATTTTATTCTTCAAGGATTTTTATGATTTTTTATTTGAATTTTTATGACTTTTATATTGTATTTGTGATTTTCAAGTATTTTATATTTTTTATTATTCGGAAAATGTTCTAATTTTCATTTAATATTATTTTATTATTTTTATCTTTTATTTTTTACCTGTTTTATGGAATTTTAGAAGGTTTTTATGATTTTTTATGGAGTTTGGTTTATTTTTTTTCTTAAGGTGCAAAAGTATTATTTTTTATTAAAAACTGTGACATATTTTGAATTTTTAAAATGGAAATAATGCAAAAATATGTTTATTATATTTTTATTATAAAGTAGATCAAATTACCTTTAAAACGATATGTTGTGTGTTTTTAGTTGATTTTTATTTAGTTAGTTGTGATTTTTACAAGTTTTTATGTATTTATATTTTTTTCTTGGTTTTCTTATTCAATTTTTATTTCATTTATGGATTTATGTGAAAATATGGTAAAATATACTATAGCTAATTTTTATAGAATTTTTAGAAGTGATTTCTTAATTTTTTATGTGTTTTTAAAGTTTGTGTATTTTTTGTAATTTTAAATGATTTATTAGAAAATAGAAATCATATTTTTTTTATTTTTTAAAACTTTTATTATTATTGCATATAGAGTATACTACTATATATTATATGTATTTTTATTATATTTTTATGTTTTTTATTTGATTTATGAGGTGTATAGAATGTATAGTAATATATTATAGTATAGTAAGGGTATAATCGTAATAAGATGGAAGGATAAGGGTATGATGTGAAATAGGCAAAATTGTCAGGAGGGGTGTGCAAAAAGCATAGTATTCATGTGTACGATTTGTGCATAGTATAAAACATCAGCGGGGGCGCGTCTGCGTAAAGGTTCCTCCAAGCTCTTGCTAATCATGTGCTATCTGCTATCCCTAGACCTTGCTTGTGAAGCTTCCTTTCCGGACATGTCTGCAATTAACAAAAAGTCCGGGGGATCCTTTATAATTCGCCCAGGTAATTTATCCTACGCACGCATTGCGCGCGTGTTCTGAACTGTCTTGGAGCTTAATTGTTATGACAGAAATTCATAGGGCACGCAAAAATCCAGCCAATAACGTGCCCGCACACGTGCTTCAAGCTGTCCCAGGACCTGCTTCAAATAAATCGTCGTTCGGAGGGTTAAATCATAATAAGTCAAAATAATTCTGGAATCGCACGCACGTAGCGCGTGATTCGCTTGAGCGGTGGAGCGGTGCCACGCTTTAGATGTTAACGCGTGGAAATACCCAAGCCTTTCGATATAGCTCAATCGAACACTCGCAGTTGAACCGATTCTCGCAGAGATTTCCGTCGTTTCCAGATGTTCGGTGGATCTCTAATGCTCTTCGCAACGAAGCAGATCTCGATGGGACTAATGTATTCTGCTTTGATTTCGTCACACGGCTGTGGAGTGGAGAATAGATTCGAGGTTTGATTGAGGATACCTCTTTGCAATCAAATGTATAGAGTTCCATCGGTGGATGGATCCAGGGAACAATTCGAGTTGAGATGGCGGATCTCGTATGTTGAATTCCCTCCCCCTTTATCACATGCAGGCGGCGAAGCTTTCAGATTTGATGGCGATTTAGATATGCATTTCACGATTCATGCCCTTCTTCAGGCATTGCAATGGCTTCGGAACTTCACGAATGACGCTCATGAAGTGTTCTGATGCTCGTACTATGGGGATTTCTCAGATGCACTCGTCACTTGTTTTGCAGGTGTTGATTCGGTCAGATCGACGCTTAACTCAACATTCGATGACGCGGACTGGTTTCAATTGGGCAGGAGACCCCCCTTATCTGGAAACTGATCTGTGAAGGAGTCAACGGCTCGAGGACAAAACCTCGGCCAGAAATTGCAAATACGGAAACGTAGTGAATGGAGGAGCTATCGGTGGCAGAGGATAAGTTCCAAGACTCTGATTACGGTGCGTGATCGGAGTATACGGATGTGTAGGAGATAATTCAGAAAGTGGAAGGCCTTTGAAATGGATGCAGATGAAATAGAATTTGTGACAATTTTGTGGATAGAATTGAAGGAGAAACAGAGAAATAGAGTAGAGAATGGACAGATTGAGGGGAGAAGAAATTGATTGAGAATAGAAAGGAAGAGATTAAGGAATATGAATCTAACCTGGAGGGAAATGGATGTATACGCCTGCGGTGAAACAGGAGCACCAAAAGTTGTAGCCTCGATGCGACAGCGAGAATCGCAGAGGCTGGAATCAGGGCGGAGTAGAAGCCTCACGCTGGAACCTCCTCCTCAACCCTCGCTACAACGAGCACTCATCTCGTCGGACCTGTCACGAACGACGGTGGCACTCGGAGCTCACCGAGAAAATGGAGAAAAAATGGCAGATGGAATGGCCGGAGGGGGTGGATGTCCTATTTATAGAAGAGGGGAGATGACGTCACCGGCGGGGGTGACCGGAATGCGGACGGTTGAGTAAACGGCCGGCCAACGGCCGACCGTTTGAGAGGTTGAGGAGGTTGGCGGTTGACGATGAAGGAAGAAGGAGGAGATGGGTTCAATGGGGAAGAAGGGGAAAGAAGATGACGGGGAAAAATTGGGAAAGTAGGAGAGAGAAGGTGGAAAAGAAAAGAGAGAGAGGAAATTAAAAAAAAATAATTAATTAATTAAAGTATATAATTAATATTATTATTATTAATTTAAAAATAAATAATTATTAATTAAGTATTAGTTTCCTAATTAAATAATAAATAATAATTAAATATGATTAAGGAAGTAATTACGTATTAATTAAATAATTAAGTATGTAATTAATTAAATTAATAAATAAATTAAATAAATAATTGAAATAAATAAATAAATAAAGTATTATTTATTTTAAAAAAATAAAAAAGGATTAATGTATTATATAATAATATAAGTTACGGTTTATTGTACAATATACCAATACGGACTCGAAAACCGCATTTTTCGCATTAACTCTGATTTTAGCGAAACTAGTGTCATTTTGTATATAATTGAAAAATATAATTTTTGGGATCGAGTTTGCTTAATTCGGAGTTCATATGGCTGAGTTATGAGGTCCGGAAGAAAAAGGTAGCGGTTTCGAAGCTTCGGTTTTTATTGGGTTTTTAATTATATTTTTTTATATTTTTATATACAATTTTAGATGATTTTAGGAAAAATAATTAAGTTAATCGGATTTACAGTTATTTATTTAAAAACCAGGGAAGTTTCTACATATAGTACAAATATACAACGGGTCCAAAAGGCCGAAACTCACCGGTTTTATCCGAATATTTTTCTGATATTTTTAATAAATAGTATTATGTACAAAATGGATTTTAAAAGTGAGTTTGATCATTTTGGAGTTTTTTATAAATAGACAAGAACCTTACCTTGGAAGTCGGGTTTTGCGGCTTTTACGGTTCATTGTGGTTATTTTATTTTTATGCCGGAATATTTTTCTGATATTTTTATAAAATATTATATATTTTTGTGAACAATTTTTATAAAAAGAGTGATTTAATTTAAGATGGTTTTGATGGTAAATAAAATAGGTGGAGTACTTACATGGTGAAAATGGGTAAATTATCTTTTTGGTCTTGATTTTCTGGAAATTTTTAAAGGTTATGATCCTTATCTCCCCCTAGTTATTTCTTTTGTCGACTTGATCAATATTGACCTGGTCTCGGAATTCGGATCAGTCTGTATATCTTCTATATATAGCCTTCTTTTCTTTTATTTTTATTTTCCTTTTTATTCTTTTATTTTAGATAAAAATAAGTATTAAATATATAATATTAATAGTTGTGGTTAGAATGTTAATTAAATATAATTAGTGGATATTTACATATATTTTACCAAGGATTTTAGCCAAAATGAAAGAATAAAAGCGATGAATCAAGGATTCATCAACAATGTATCTTTTATATGATGTTCTCTTTATAGATATAATTATATATGTTATAGTTGTATTGTGTGCAAATGTAAGCATATAATATAGGGATTGGATTTATACCATCATATACAACATAAACAATTTAAATGATCATTTACGTTAAAATCTACTACAAAATATGTATATAAGCAATTAAAAATACACGGTCATACACCCACAAAAAAATGGTCTATGATCATATTTTTAAAGAAGGCATTGGAAAATATGCAAATATATTAGACCGAAAATCTATTGGGTCACCTATGTAAAAGTCCCACATACATGGAGGTATATATAGCTTAAAATACATACATATACGTACATACTCATGCACACATATGTATACAGTGTTATTCTACCTAAAAAGTTCACGTATATAACTATATACATGTAGTTTAATACTTAACAGATTACATAAGTAAAAGCTTATACTGAAATATGTAATGTAACACATATACAGATATGCTATACAAAATAATTAAAATCATGTGGGTAAGAAGTCAATGCGGTGGTTAAAAGCTAATATAAACTGGCACAAAAATATCTAATGTAAATTATTTAAAGGATTGTGCAGGTAAGAAATGATATGTATGAAAACTAAAAAAGATGGAACAAATTAGTAAGACTTAGTGGTGGTGTAAGTAATACTTGTGAAAGTGTGTATGAGAAGAATTAAAAAATACCCACATTTACTAATCTGGTTTGAAAATGGTAATATAATTAATATTTTCACAATAATAATGTACAGTAATGTAAATTTCAAGAAAAAAAGATGAGAATGGGGAAGAGAAAGGTATAGATCTGAGAGAGGAGAGAGAACTGGTCTTGGAAAGAGATATAACCGCCTATTTTATGAAGAGAGATGATATGAAAGGGGGAGAGTGCGCAGAGAGAGAAAGGGAATGGAGGGGGAGATCGTGTATTTTATAGAGCGAGAGAGAGGATATGAAATGGGGAGAGAGAGTGCGCACACAAAAAGAGAGAAGGGAGGGAGGGGGAGATGTGTATTTTATGGAGAGAGAGAAGAGAATATGAAAAGAGAGAGAGAGAGAGAGCGCACAGAGAGAGAAAGGAGAGGGAGGGGGAGATCGTGTATTCTATGAAGAGAGAGAGAGGGGATATGAAAAGTGGGAGAGAGAGTGCGGACAAAGAGAGACAAAGGGGAGGGAGGGGGAGATCGTGGGTAGAGAGAGGAAGGAGAGTGTGAGAAGGGGAGAGAGAGAGAGAGTTCACGAAAAGGGGAAGAAAGGGGGGTCCAAAGTTGGGCATGCCACATGCCAACTTAAAGATGAAAGCTGAGAAAGCCCAGATATACATAGGGTCTATCCATGTGTTAATATAAGGGATAAAGGTGGGAAAACCCAACTTTAGTATATAGTATAGATATTGAGAAGCAAATTCTACATTTCATATCAAGGGCTTGTTTGGTTGCAGGGTTGGGCAGGGTTGACCCAACCCTGGTTACTATTCACAAGGGTACTTCCTCCTCACAGATTACTATTCACCTAGCCCAACCCAACCCTGCTCAACCATGCAACCAAACAGGCCGCAAAGGTATGATCTTAAGCTTAATTTTTTAATACATGCGATGGTTTTAAAGCAGGCCGTACAAGTTCGACGAGGCTTCAAAAACCTGGCAAATAAGCACAACTTTTTCCTGTTACGTCCTCGCTAGGCCTTCGCCTTGTTCTCACCTAAATGAGTTGTTGGCGAGGGCACAAGAAGGTTCGAGAAAGAATGGGGTGCTTGCTAACTTATGCGAGCGAGGACTAGGCAAGGAACAATGCTCGCCAGTAACCTAGCATCGAGCTGAATACCAAGGATGACATGGGTTATCACCCGTGCTTTCCCACAAACTTGGCGAGCACCTCGCCTTGGACGAGGATTGGGCGATGTACTGTGTGCTCGCCATAACAGTATTTTTTTAAAGTGTTTGGTGATGTTTTCAAGCCGGCAAGCTTTGCATTGAATGGAAGTGGTGAGTGAAAGTTAAGGGACTATTCGACAATGTTTAACAAAAACTGACCCACGCATTAGTGCCAAAGGAGACTATATACATTAGAAGCACAACACCAATGATTACTGGACAATTCCTTTTCTTTGCTTATTTGACTAACGTAGGAAATAGTCGTGTACTGTTTTACGTAGAGGCACAAGTTGTATCCTAAGGAACGACGGTTTATTTCCACATATTATCCTTAACTTAATCAATCACTTTATCTGTGTATCTTCAATAAAGAAACATGATGATGTTGTCACAACAATAAGGTAAAGTGTATTAGATTTGTTGGGCACATTTTGAGTCAGATTTTGAAGTAAGTATTTCCTCAAGCCTGAGATCTGATCCGCGTCGATTTGTTCTTCTGTCGATCTGCGGGTACAAGAACATGGCTAACATATGTCTTGCCATGCTTCATGCAACACGAGTCTTTAATACTTGTGTACTGTTTTATGTAGAGGCACAAGCTGTATCCTAAGGAGCGATTGTTTATTTCCACATATTATCCTTAACATAATCAATCACTTTATCTGTGTATCTTCAATAAAGAAACCTGATGATGTTGTCGCAACAATAAGGTAAAGTGTATTAGATGTGTTGGGCACATTTTGAGTCGGATTTTGAAGTAAGTATTTCCTCAAGCCTTAGATCTGATCTGCGTCAGTTTGTTCTTCTGCTGGTACAACAACATGGGCAACATATGTCTTGCCATGCTTCATGCAACACGAGTCCTAAATACTTGTGTACTGTTTTACGTAGAGGCACAAGTTGTATCCTAAGGAACGACTACTTATTTCCACGTATTATCCTTGACTTAGTCAATCACTTTATCTGTATGTCTTCAATAAAGAAACCTGGTGATGTTGTCGCAACAATAAGGTAAAGTGTATTAGATGTGTTGGGCACATTTTGACTCAGATTTTGAAGTAAGTATTTCCTCAAGCCTGAGATCTGATCTGCGTCAATTTGTTCTTCTGCCGCTCTGCGGGTACAACAACATGGGCAACATATGTCTTCCCATGCTTCTTCATGCAACACGAGTCCTTAATATGACCATTCTTCCTACAATGTGTGCATCGAACACCATGAACACGCCCTAAGACAACTCTTCCAAGTCCTCAATCTCGGTAAGAGGTAGAAAAATCATGTTCGCCACGTTCAAAAGATGCTGCAAGTGTTGCAAGCTCAATCAAGAAGATGCAGCCAATGTTGCAAGCTCAATCGTAGACTACATTTTGAGTCGACTTTTTTTTTATAAATGACGATTTTCGATGTGCAAAATATGTAATTTTAAGTGTTGTGGTGGGAAAAGACGAACAGATAAATTTATTTCAACTAAAAGCCAATCTAAAAGAAAAGAAGAATCGGGTAAGTAGAGAATCCAACACTACGGCCACGTTCGTTTGGAGAATAACCATTGTAATAAGGGATCAATTCCCCATCCGATGCGGTTCTTAAGAGTAGCTATTCCCATCAAATATCCTATTATTTCACCATATTCCACCATTATTCATGTCTTTATTCTACCTTACCTACCATTATTCCACATTATTCTTCTTATTTTTATCTTTCCATAAGTATATAGAATAGACCCTTATTCTCCTTATACCTCATCCCTATTCATGCTTATTCTCGAACCGAACGCCCCTTAGGACTTTGGGCACTTATGCGAATTTTATTGCATTTACAAAGGTAATTCAAATATATTAGACTATGTAAAAGATCTATTCTCCTTGTTGCACTCATGACCTTAAAATATTGTGGAACTAGATTCTAGACATGATTTCTTCAGAAAAGTTTTTGCTCTTTTTGATGAATGTTTGAAATGCTAAGGGTCATTGTGCAATTTTAAAAAATGTTTGGGAGTCCTTGTGCATAACATCCTAAAAAATAGGGACCAAATTATAATTTATAAAAATTACATAGATAGAAGATAATCTTTCCTAGTTTCTAAAATTTTTATTTAGACAAATTAGATTTAAAACAAAGAAACTTTCCTAAATTTTCATATGATATCACATTGATTACATGTTATATTTAACTTTTTTATGATTATAATATTTTTTTAATATATATTTTTTATTTGAACATGGTTAAAAAATGTTACAATAAAGAAATTGTAAGGTTCATATAACTAAATCCAACTCAAGAATGCATGGTAGAGCTGAGGGATAGTCATGTTACCTAAGGGAGCTCGTTTGATTCTCGATTACCCTCCAATCTTCCTAACCATCCAAACATGTACTATTTACATAAAGTTACTTCAACCCAACCCAACTCAACCCAGTCCCGTAACCAAACAGTGAAGCCCAACGGTAACCCCCATGACATTTCCCTCCTCCCTCTTGGGGCCTGTTTGGTTACTGGGTTGGGCAGGGTTGGATTGGGCTGGGTTGGGATGGGTGAATAGTAATATGTGAGAAGGAAGTACCCTTGTGAATAGTAACCAGGGTTGGGCCAACCCTGCCCAACCCTGCAACCAAACAATTACATCACTTGGACAGAGCTCGGCGAAAGAGAGGTAGCCGCGGAGGGGAGTCGGAACGGTGCAGTTGGTGAAAGGGAAAGATGAAGGTGCGGCATCCCCCTTCACGCATTGCAGAAAATGAAAGGAGCGGAGGAAAAGGCTGACGTCAGCAGAAACTCCTATATTTTTTTAAACTTAAGCCCACTAAAAGCTTATCTCTTGGGTTTTCTTTGTCCTAATAAAGAAGAATAAAAATATTTAAAATTGTTTTAAGTCCAAAGCATTTCTTATTTTTAGAAGCTAGTGTAGCATCATTATATAAAAAAATTATTCAAAAAGGACAGTATTTTAGGAAATTGATTTGTTATTTATGTATCGCTTTTGCATAGCTTTTTAGGATTTTCTTATGTGAATTGTGTGGAGACTTAGTATTGTGTTCTAAGCACAAAATTAAGATTAATTGCAATGAAAAGTGAGGGGATTTTTGGTAAAGCAAGCAAACTAACCTGATGAATATGTGATTTACTAGTTGTATGCCTCTTCCAACATGAGTAGTGAAGTACTAGTAAATAGATGATTATGAGCAAAATAACAAGACAATTTAAGACCCGAGAGACAAGCATCAGAACCGTCTCTTGGTTATACTCTAACTATGTTGGGTAATGTACATAGTTGTATTTATCACTTAAGGCCTTTAGTTATAAGTAGTATTGACCAAAGGATTTTCCCATATCTCATCGCTACATCATCTCATGGTATAAGTTCAGAAGACGAGAGCATTTTCTCGTTAGAATACATATCATGGAAATTATCCCAAATCATCTTTGTTGTCTCATAATAGATAACAACATCCATAATTCACGGTTTCATACTATTTCAAAATCCACGCGTAAACCATCCTATTGTCGTTGACCTTGTGGTTTTTTTTGCTTCTCTTGTCAGCATGCTCGGTATGTAGAAGAATATGTTCTTTTTCTTGAATTTACAAACGTAATAAAGAATCCGAACCATGTAGATAGTTGTATGGCATGTACTTGTCTCTTTGATAATACACATGAGCTACAGTATCAAGGTCCGATCTTGGAGGGCCCGCGGTATCCGACAAGTCAGATCCCGCAATCGTTGTATATATTGATCACTCTCACAACACGTAGCACCCGAATCAAGTGTATTAATCAACAATTAATTCGCAATGATGATGAAGCAGTGTAAGTGAGTGACCTAAAATTTATTATAAACTCTACAAAATGTGTATAGTGGCAAGCAGTAGAGGTCGAATCACAGAGAGCATGCAGAGTAGAGAAATAATGAATAGGCTACTTAGGAAATTTTTAGGGATTTTATGTTTTTATTTTTTTCTATTTTTTACTTTTTGATTTAAAAATAAAATATATCAATATAAGTAATAACTATATATAAGTATAAAAGTAGTAAATAGGAAAAAGATGTTTTTGGTTTTAAAAAATTATAAATAAAACCAAATTTGATAAATAAAATATTTTTGGATTTTATAGCTTGTTCTCTATTTTGGTGATTTTTAGGTAATTGTTGAGGATTTTTATGTCTCTTTTAACTAAGGAAATACACAGAAATAAAGCAAATAGAAAAACCAAGAACTTGAAATAGGCTCACTAATACCTATCAAATTAGATTGAGCCTCAAATCAATTTTCCTAGATGCTAGATAATACAAAGAATATTTATGGAATTAAAACATATTTTTGCGATTTTTCTAAGATTTTATAGAATTTTTATGAGATTTTCTATATTTTATATTTTTAGGAGGTTTTCTTAATATTTTTCAAAAATTCCTATACAGAAGATGAAATATAAAAAATAAGCTTACATGAATATTTTTAGAAATTTTCCAAACATTTTATAATTTTTATGGATTTTTAAATGCTAAATGGGAGAAAATCTAATATTTTTGATTTTTTATCAATAGGAAAATAAATTTAATTACCTTGTAAAAAATACATCTGATAAAATAGTGTTCCAGGTACTTAAGATAATTTTTATGTAATTTTTAGATGCATAATGGTATTTTTAATAATTGAAATACAATCATAAAATTAAATCAACAATGTATGGACCTATTTGTAATTTCTAAGAAGTTTCAGATCATTTAATATCACATTTAAAAAGTCCAAGGGCATACATGCAATATTCACATAATTACACTATAATCTTAGTAGGGGTATAAATGCGAATAAAATAAATAACAGGTCCAAGCATGCAATTTATCAAAAAAGGTTTATGCTGATATTTAAAGTTTGAGGTCCAAATAATAAAACACAACCTAGAGGGGGTCCACATAAAATGCCAGGCACCTCAAGTGTATGGGCACATGAGGTGACCTAACATTGGACAGATGTGCAAATAAAAGAAGTTCAAGGTCCTATATGCAAATGTTACAAATATATTAAAACTACATATGAAAGTTTTAGGACTAAACTGAAAATGAAAGGGGGTGAATGAGGTAAAATACCTTCTAAGGTGTGCTGATGGACGGCGATGGCACGCTCATTTAATAACGTGGCCTCTCTAGATGAGCTGATGACGCTTCACGGATGGAGGGTAGGGATTAGATCATGTCCTTGATCTGATGGATGTGAATGGGCTAGATCCAACGATGGCTGCTACTCCTAGAGATTGGTCTTAATATAATGGCTCTAAGCTCATCTAGAAGAACAACTCAAGAACAATTGAATGTTGATCTTCGATCTGTGCTCCAGCTCGATCCTAACGACCTTCCTCACTGTTGAGATGATGTTCACATTCCTGGGATGCTTCCGCAACAGGCTAATGCCTCAAAAAGTTCCAGACCTCAACAATGGAGGCCTAGAGGGTCCAAATGGGTGTACTGACCTATAGATCTTCGTTCGAGCTCTAGGTGAAGACTTGGGCTCCCAAAACCTGCGCAAAATGATCATTGGTCAAGGGCGATGCTCCTCGACTCGTTTGGTACCCAAAATTATGCGGGCAGAGATCTTCTGTGATCGACAAACATAAGGGACATGTTCTCCCTGATCTGGGCAAGATCATCGTTGATTGATGATTCGAGGTAAAGGATGATGAGAAGGGGAGTGTGAATAGATGATCAGTCAGTCGAGGAATGGTCGGAAACGATGGAAACAAAGGTGGGAGCCTAGAGCTCCGACGAGAATGTTTTTTCTATTTTAAGTTGTGTTGAATGAAATCAAATAAAATAAAATATGAAACGTACTAACTATCCTGGGAATCAAAAGAACTAAAGATAGAGGGCTCACTTGATCGGGAATGGCTGGGAGTAGAATCGCTCGAAGGAGATTTTGTGATGGTCTGAATCATGCCCACCTTCCTTCTCCATGCCACGGATCAATTTGGGAGAGCCTTTTGTCACTAGGGCTCACACTCTGGGCCAGATCTTGGGGTTACGGCAGTTAGAATGGATTGATTTTCATAAATGGAGAAGGGAAAGCTATATACACTTTGACTGGAAAAGCCCCCTTCGCCTAGGGTTTTCTCCCGACTCGAGGATTGACCAACGATGCTCCTTAATCCGCGTGAAAGTTGCATCATTGATGAGAAATTTTGCTAAGTAATCGAGGGCAGAAGAGATCTAAATAGAGCTAGTGAAATTAGCGAGAATGAGGTAAATACAATGCTCGGACCGGTCCTAGAGGGGGCGGGGCAGTTGATCGGGGTCAACGGTCATCGGCTCCTTAGTGGTCCACGTAAGACGCTAGAGGATAAAACAGAATAAAAATAGTAATAAATGGGAAATAAAATAACAAATGATTTTATTTAGTAAATCTCAAACATGAAAGTTATTTCTTATTTTATATACTATTTTTAAATGATTTTTATTTATTTTTATCGACTTATTTGTTGTATGTTGATTTTTACAAGTATATTTATAGATATATATACATATGGTTTTATGTATTTAATTTTTATTTTATATTTTAACATATTTACATATTTTTTTTGTTTGCAATATAATTAAATATATTTTACATATATTTATTTATTTATTATGATTTATTTATATTCTTAAATAAATATGTGTATATACTTTATAGATATAATATACCTATGTATTTTAATACATTATTCATTTTAATGTAGTTCCAATGATTTTATTGGTATTTATATTTTTAATATATTTTAAATAATATTTTTATTTATTTAAAATCATAATAAAATTTAAAAATATAAAAAATAGACTAAATGGATAAAATATATAGGCACATAGTACAATGGGACCCAAAAAGTCAGCTTTTGCATCTTAACTTTATTTTTCATAAAACCACCCTCATTAGATAGATAATTCATTTAGAATACAATGGAGGTGAGTTTGGTAAATTTTGAGTTCATATGGAGAAGATATTGTTCTGTGAAGTTCTGTTTATGGCTTTTTCATTTGTGTGTCCAAGTTGCAGTGTGCATTATTTTTATCTGCAATTGTTTTTGTATGTTTCTATACAATAATATGTAGATGTTCTATGTTGAAAATATCTTTATTTGAGGTGTTTATGAATGTGTATAAATTAGTGTAAGTTTTGGTTATATGTAGAGTATTGAACACCTAGGGTTTCTAGGTGTCTGTGTCATTTTGTATGTATAACGTTGCACTTATCTCCCCCTACTTTATTTCTTATCGATCAAGTCAATATTGACTAGGTCTCAAGGTTTAGGATTAGTCAGTATTTACAATATTTCCTTCATTTTTATTTTCTTTTCTTTATTTATTTAATTTGTGTTTAAATACAAGTATTTATGTAGTTTTTATAGACAACAGTTAGTGTGTTAATTTGTACAAGTTAGATATATTTATATGTATTTATCTAGGGATTTAAAGATAAAACAAAGTAATAAAGGTGAATGAATGGATATTTATCACTCTTATCCAAAACTCTCCACAAAATCTTCCTTGGGACTGAATCATAAGCCTTCTCCGAATCGATAAAAAAACTTATGGAGGTTGCTCTTTTGAGATCTATAAATCTCCATTGTTCTCCACAACAAGTGGGCAGCTTCAATAGTTGAGAGACCTAGCATGAATCCAAATTGATTTTCAGTTACTTTGGATATTTTCCTCAACCTTCTTTCGATTACACATTACCAATTTTTTGTAGTATGATTCATAAGTTTGATACGTTTATAATTTGAATAATTTTGAATATCTCAGTTATTCTTATAAAAGAGGCACCACAATGCTTCTCCTCCATTCTTCAGGTATTTTCTTACTTCACCAAATAATAGTGAATAAATTTGCGAGCCAAGTCCAACCCATTCTCCTAGAACTCTTCAAACTTTTAAAGGAATGTCACCAGGTCAACCACTTTCCCAAGTTCCATACCTTTAAGCCCTCCCCTGCTTCCTTCCTTTGTATCTGTCCATATCTTGCACGATTCGAGTAGCATTCACTACCAGCAAGATCTTCCAAAGTAATCTCTTTATTCCCTTCTCCTATGAAAAGCTTATGGAAATACTGCTTCCATCTAGTATGTATATCCTTTGGAGTAACAAGCACATGTCCTTCCTCATCCTTGATGCATCTCACTTGAGAAAGATCTTCGATCTTTCTTTCTTTCGCTTTGATTGATTTAAATATATCCTTCTGTCCCTCCTTCGAGTCAATCTTTTTGTATAGAACTTCATAAGCTTTCGACTTGCTTCCTTCTTCGCTATTTTGTAGTTTGTGGTAGTTTCCTCTATTCTGTCCTTATACATAGTTTTAAAGCAAGCTATTTAAATTTTAAGCATCTCTCACACCCCTTCACTCCACCACCAAACCTCCTTTTGACCTAGAACTTCTCCTTTAGACTTGCCTAGCATCTCTTTGGCTACCCTTCGGATAAAAAATACTACTGCTCCCACATAGTTGAAGCTTGATTACTTCAATTGAAGATTCTTTCATTTAGTTCTGATGATCTTGGGAACCATCATCTTCTTTGTCAACCCTTTTATTTGCACATTCATGACTAGCAAGCAATGTTGAGATGTCAATCTCTCTCTTAGGATTACTTTGTAGTCTATGCAACACATCTGATGTCTTCTTCTCATCGTAAAGTAATCTATATATGTTTTAGTCATCCCACTCTTATAAGTAATTAAATGTTCATCCCTCTTCTTGAAGAGAGTGTTTGCTATGGAAAATGTCATAATCTATTACAAGATCCAGGGTGACTTTTCCCTCTTCATTTATATCCTCAAAACCATGCCCTCCATTAATACTAACGTACCCTGAAGCATCCTTTCATGCATGTCTATTTATATCTCCACCTAGGAAAATCAACTCTCTTTGTGAGATTAGTTGCATAGTCTTATCCAAATCCTCCCAAAAAACTTGTGTAATCCTTTCCTCTAAACTGACTTGTGACACATAAACTGAGATTATATTCATAACTTCTTCTTCTAGCATCAGTTTTAGCAAAATAATACGATCCTCAAAATTTTGCACCTCAATCACACTATCCTCCTTGTCCTTATGAACAATCACTCCAACACCATTTCTACCCATCTCTTTACATGAATACCATAATTTCCATGAATACACCATATCTCCATGAATACACAAGCAAATTCTGATGCAAATTCTGGTGAAGAATATGCATGATGTTTGGCTAATAGTAAGTCAACTACAAACTTCTGTATTTTTTGGATGATATCTTATCATATGGAAATGCAAGAAGCTACTTGATATTTCTCTCAAGTGCTAAGAGTGAATACAAAATCATAGCATATGAAACCTTAGATATGATGTGGATTTGTACACTACTTACATATCTCCATGAGTACACCAAGCATGCAGAAGTCGTTTGTCATTTAACTAATTTATTTATTCAATGGGATCTTATATGCACCATCAGTGTTCCCTTTAGTGAGCAAGCATCAAACATGTCTACAGAGGCACCTTTGAGCTACGTTTAAAAATTGTTATAACAAGCTATGCATGATAAATATAGGGATCTTATCACTTGTGCCCCTCTCAACTTCTGTAATTTCAATTATGGTCCTCCCTTTTTTGAAATATTAGTCGTGCCCTTGAATTCTTGTACTTTTATCACTTATGCCCCTTGGGTTAGTTGCCATCCATCTGCATCGCAAATGAACATTAAATTTTGGGACATAAGGGTAATTAGCTTCAATAGATAGAGTAGATATGTCTTGTTAGGGATATATAGTATTTAATGTGTTAGTTAGGAAGTATATATGTGCATACTCAAATAAAAGTGGAGGGAAATTATACAAAACTCCCAGTAGAACCACGTGGTGCAATCACTGGAGCACTGTCCGGTTGGGGTCAGGCAATGGTTTTTTATAAAAAGGTTTTGCTCGTGCCACTTGGAGTGTACCCCTGCATTGATTCCGATCAGATGGGAAGGTTACAATCGAATCTGCTAGAGAACGAGTTATTCCCCAAGTCGATGATGTTCATCTCCAAGCTGAACTCCAGCTCCTGACCCCCATTGCCACTCCCCCTTGTTCCCCTCTTTCTCAGATATAGATTGTATATTCCCATTTTTGAGACTTGAGACTTCTGATTCTGATGATCCCCCTCAGCTGAAGAGACTAGATTTTGATCCCTCTTGAAAGAGAGAAAATCGAACTATATGTCCGAGGAATGATGACGCTCGAACTTCTAGCTCTTTTGGGCATGGAAAAAATGGACTCTCTTAGCTCTTTCTGAACTTGCCGTCTCTTTTAGCATCTTCCTTTCGCACTCTTAGACGCATATCTCAGCTGCTTCGCACCCAGGGAGAGGAGAGATGAGGAAGGGCGTAGTAAGCGAGGAAATGCTTCGGGGAGTTGAAAATCAGCATAGATCCGGAGATTCCCAAATAGGTCAACCTCTCAAACGGCTGCTGAATCCATGGGTAGACCCTCTCTCTCAATCTTAGGTTGTTCAATTCGATGCAGCTTCAGTAAGATTTTCATGTTAATGGCGATCAAAGCAGAAGGATTCAGAACTCCAGGTGTGGTTGAAAATCGATCTCTCCCGATATTGTTCATGTCTCATACGGTGAAGATGGATCAATGCTCCTCAATGGTTGCTCAAGTGATTAGCGTGTAGTGGATTTTCTCTTCATATTTGAGGGCGGTTAAAAGGATTAGAATGTGACTCTTCGTCTATGGTTATGAGGTACACACCACAAGATCGAAAGAGCAGATCAGTAAGTGTTGGACATGCCTCAGCCCACGACGAGCAATTGTGCAATAAATGTTATTGTGAATATCATTCCCTGATCTGAATGGAGAATAACTAATTTGCATAATAGGTCCCTTAGTACAATTAGGGTTATTGATGGGCTGGCTATCGACTAGGGTTAACTATTAAGAAATATTAAGGAAATTGCGACCCCAATCAACAAGTCGGGCTCAATCAAGAAAAATAAACCACTCAAGATAAGATCAAACAATCACAAAATGTAAGCGGTTTCGCTATTTATTTTACTTGGTATAGCAACCAGGGTCGAACACAAGGAGCACGAGAAAAACTACGAAGTAGTCAAATCACAGGAATAAAATAACATATTTTTAGTGGGGCTTATAATTTTGCATTTTTCTAAATGAGGAAACAAGATTAACAAATAAGAAAACAAGGCAACACCATAATCTTTTTGTATTATTAATTAAGGCTAAAATTCGCAGAAAATTAAGATAAAAATGTTTTTGGTTTTTTGAGATTTTAAAGTGTTTTTGATAATTTCTAGGGTATTGCAAATGTTTTTACGATTTTATAAAATTCAACGGTGATTAAAAATGCAAATAGTGCAAAGTCAGGATTTAATTGTAAGTTAAAAATAATTAAAATGTCCTAAATTCTGGATAGCGATTTTATGATAAACTACGATTAAAAACCTACAAACAAGAACTAAAATGAGAATTTTTTGGATTTTTCATGAATATTACATAATTTATATAAGTTTTTAGGTATTTTGCTATTTTTAGGGTTTTTCTATGGAATTTTCAAACAAAATTACGGTAGCTAAAACACATGAAAATACATGCATGGGATTTTTTTTGGAATTTTTGAGGCAATTTTCAAATTTTTATGGATTTTCAAATATAGACAGGACAATATTTAGGAGTTTTTGAATTTTAGAAAATAATAAATGCAAAAAAATTAATCTAATAAAATTCCACTAAATACTACACATCAATAGGAGTTGGTGGTAATATGTAGATAATTTTTCGGATTAATTTGATAATTATTAAGTCCAAAATACAAGATGTAATTAGGTATAGTTTACAGGGACCTAAGTGCAAATATATTAAGTTCCAAGGTTGATTAATAACACAGTTAATAAGTATAGGGTCGAAGTTGCAAAAAGTCCAAGCAAGCACATGCGCTACACGTGGTCCAGACTCACAAGGGTATAAGTGCAAATATCAAAAACATGTCATTCAATTCATAACATATGAAAAGTGCAAGGCATAAGGTGCAAATAGCCCAAAAGTCATGTGTACATCCATGTGCTATAAACTCAACAGGAATGAAATGCAAATACCATAAAACTAAAGGTCTAAACTATAAAAGTTCACAATTACAATAATTATTTACTAGACAAAAGCTAAATGCAAAAACTAACGAGGATAAAAGGGAAATATACCCTTTTCAGGACACTTGGTGCACGCTCAGAGAAGGCACTGGCGTACGGCCCTGATCAACCAGCTGCTACAGATCTAACGATCAGAGAATGTCAGGGACGTGCGATTGGATGCGTCAGATGGTGGCAGATCCAACAGCTAAAAAGCTGATGCGGTCGGCAGTTGAGATGGAATCTGTCAAAAGGGGCTCATCCAACGGCGGGGAGGAGGTCTGCAAGAAATCCCCTGAGCGATCTTCGATCGAGCAGGGGAGACGATCTATTGACCTGATGGAAGATCTGGAGGGTCCAACAGTGTCGTGAGAGGTTCCCGCGTCCGGTTGGCGGCTGCGATGATGTGACGACGGTTGGATGGACGTAGCTGTGAAGGAGGACCTGGAGCAGCTCCACCTGAGTGGTTGGTGGGTCAAATGGGGTCTCCTGTGTGAACCAAAACCTGCAAAGAGTATGCTGCTCGGAGGCTAAGCTCCGGCGATGTTTATTGAGCGCAAAACTAGGGAAACGAGGGTGAACAGAGCTTTGGGATTCCGACGAGGATGGAAGGAGGAAATGCGATCCTAATCTCACCCGGGTGGATGAGTATTAGGATGAACAGACTGCGAGGGAAGATGGGGTGTGCGCCGAGGAGTCGATCTGTGCAGATGTCAAAGCTCCAGCCAGTTGGCCGGAGCTAAGGTGCGTGCGGCAGAGTGAAATGACAAGATCGCAACAGATATAGGAATGCGAAGGATGGATGCGGTACCTGAAGGTTCAGAGGGACTCCTAGGCTTCAGGCGATGAAAGACATCAGGGTGATGGCCTCGACCACACTGCGATGGGCGGGGAGGCTATACGCGGCGAAGGACTCCAGCCACGTTGGTGAGCTGCGACTTTAAGCCACCAAACTCCGCTCCCAAGGGCTCCTCCAAGCTGCTGTCACTCGACTAGAGATGTCTAGGGGTGAAGGAATAGACGAGGCACAATCTACCGAGCTATGGGGGTGGATGAGAAGATTTATAGGGCTCCCAGGGGTCTGGAATGATCAAGCGAATACGCGTAACCTAGGAAGATCCGCACATTCTTAGGGATGCGTGTAGGTCACGGATCCTAGGAATAGGCTCTGGTGAAGAATCGGGCAAGAGGAGCTTGGAATGGGTGGGAAAAGTCGGAGAAGGAGCTCTGGCAAAAAGGCAGCGATCTGACCTAGACTGGGAGGAGGCGTTGACTGGAGTCAACAAAACCTCCAGGACCAATCGGAAAATTAGAATATACAAAAAATAAAAATTCAATAAAAATAGTAGATGAATTTAAAATAAAAAGTGTAAAAAATAAAAAAATATTATTTTTCAAAGTATTTTTCTATGATTTATAATTATTTTTATGAAAATAAATTAATGTATATACAATATATAGTATTATGTACATGTATAATATACCTATGTATTGTGTACAAGTATTTTTATTTTATTAGTTTTTAAAAAATATTCTTATTTTATATTTTATTTTTTTATAACATAATTTTAGGAGTGTAAAATAATTTTTATTTTATTTTTTAAAAATCATTTAAAGGTATGTGATAAATAATGGATGTAATATATACAAGTGTTCTTTGTACAAGGAATGAAGGATTTTAATTTTATTTTATTTTTATGATTTTTTGTTTTATTTTTATATTATTTCTAGGATTATATGCAAGGGTGTAAAAATAATAATTTAATGAATATATAAATAATATGCACAAGTATATGTCATATATATAATACATAGTGGACCCTATCTCTCTCTACTCAATTTATTTTGCAAGTCAAAGCTTGACCTTCACTTGGGATTTGAGTCACTCTGTATTTATTAGAAATACCTCATTCTTTTTTATTTTTCCTTTATTCTTTTATTTAGCCAAAAACATGCTTAATTATGCAATATTAACAAAGGCATGCAAGTTGCTAAGTTATTATATTTACAGGTATCTACATGATTTTTGCCAAGAAAAATAGCTAAAATAAAAGAATCAAGAGTGAGAATTAGTGATTCATCACCCCCATATCTTTATCTTTCTAGTCCCTTAGCAAACACTTATTTGAAAAAGAAGTTAAACTCAAAAAGAAATAAAAAGAAAAAGAATTGAGGTTGATTATTATACGTATCTTCATTAAATTGAAGTATGGAGCTCAATCGGACCTTTGGATTATTAATTTATCGGAACCTTATTGGGACATAGATTTAAGACTCAACAACCTCTAAGTTCCACTATTCTATGGTCAAGGCTCCTCAATAAACCAGATCAGAACAAGTCTACATACGCAAATTCTAATGGCTATGCATCTTTCCTTGTATTGTGTAAGTGATCTGTAGCTCCCCCACCTCAGAAATGACAAAGCAACAGCCTCCCTCGACAAGGTAACTCTAATTCCCTAGTCTAGCAGCTCTTTCCTCGAGGAGCGGGGTATTCCATTCTCAGTTCAAGTTCAACCAGCTCAAGAAGAGGGGAAAGAAGAGAATGGACCGTGACCAGTGTAACCTCATATCCATGGGAGCCTAACCACTGCATCTAAGTCTCCTGCTGCAAGCTTCCATGAGATAAGAAGGTAGAATACATAAGCTTTGCTTATTCACTATATATACTCCGGCAGGCATTTTATTTTCAATCAAGCTTGTCCACTTTTTTGGAGTTTTTCATACTTTTGCACTCTTTTTCAATGTGCATATTTACAACATATTCACATGGTGCAGCATGTACATAAGGAGTTTTTCCTCTTGAGCCAGTAGACTATCCCTCTTTTGAAGCATTATTGCAACCCATAGACTGCTTTCTTTAGACCTCAATGCTACTAGACCATGTTGAGGTGCACATCCTTCCCTAAAGGAAGACGAGAGGTTCTGCCTAGAAGTACTATCCTCATATGCTATCCCAAGCCAAGGAATTCTGCCTCCTTACCACCTCAGTCCGTGTGGAGCTATGTGTAAGGTGTTGGTCCAAGTAAAGACATTCTCTTTGAGAGTCATGCATGTGTTGTTAAGTGTTCCACTTAGGCTTATCAAGATGACATGTGAACATAGTCTTGTGGACTCAAAGAATTAAGTCATTATGGACTTGAAAAGTCTCAAACCCGAATCCTATAAGGTTCCTCTGAAGTTAGGTGGATTAAGGTCTTAACCAAGCTACATTTTCCAATTTAATTCCAGACTAGTTTAAATGTCAATTATGATTCAGAAGAACATACAAACAAATATGTACAAAACTCTTTTTGTGCAATTTTTCAAAATATGCAAAATTTTATGAAAAATGTTTGAATGCAAGGTAGAGGAAGTTTTGCAAACTATTTACAATCATTTACAAACAAATTTTTGCAAACTTTTTATTTTTCAAATATTTTTCAAAAATTTTGTACTATATACATAATTTCTGATATCAAAAATATTTACAAACTTTTTACAATCAAAACATTTTTTCAAACATTTGTACAAAAATAGTTTTTACAAAAAGTTATTTACAAGTACATGTACAAGAAAAAAAATTTAAAATTTTTGTGATTTTTAGGTTTGAGGTTTTCAGCCATTTTATTTTACTAACACACTCACACAAAGTACGAGTTATGGCTAAAGTATATATGTATATATGGCACTCCTCATACTTAGCTCGAACGATGTCCTCATAGTGATTAAAGAGAGATGAAAGGAAGACATAACTCGTGCTAAGTATTGGGAAGTAAAAAGAATGCTATACTACGACGACGCATGAAAGAATACGATGAATAGAAGTCGGCGATCCCCCTTATGCTTAGCATCAAGTAATCTTAAGTGTAGCAATCTGTACACAAGGGGAAAATCGAGGATTAGAATGTACAGGGTCTACCTCCCCTATACTTAGGGTAAAATATCTCTAAGCATAGGCAGCAAAACAGAGGTAAAAATAATTAAACAGATAATCATAAGTCTTACACTCTCCCTATACTTAGGGTAAAGTACACTCTATGTATAGCATAATCATAAGATGAAGATAGGGTGTTAGTGTTAGCAATGTGAGCCCGAGGCGAACCATTCCTACAATAAATGTTATTGTAATAAATGATTTATCAATAAAAGTTATTGATGTTTTGTTTCACTCCCTTTCTGATATTGAATGAATGAATGCACTATAAGGTCACTCTGTACAATAAGGGTTATGTACCATGGCCAACTTGATAATCATACAGCTGTTGATTCAATGATTGAATCATAGAGGCTGATGCTTGGATGAATATCTAAGGAGTTAGATAGAGGACTCATCAAGCATCATCAATGATTAACAAGTAGTGATCTCCAGTCTGAGTGGGAGATGGCAATCCCATCTCAGTAGACTGATATCTGATCGACCTCTTGATGCAGGTCCTCTGCATAGGAATATTGATTCAGAGGTATCAGATTAGTTGAGTCAATGAGTTGACTTAACGAGATCGAGATGACCAAAGACCTATGATGAATATTGTCACATCACAGGCAAACTTCCTCTGACCAGAGACAGATATATTACTATATGTCTGAGCATGTACATTTGGCAGACCAATAGGTTTATGACCTAATCAAGGTCTATACACCGGCGAGCTGGTGTGCATGTAAGGGCATATGAGTAATATGATCTCTCAAAGGGATCATACAGGTTCACTTGTGAACCGGGAGACATGAGCTCACTCATGAGGTATTGGGATTGACCAAATTCCATGCATGGTCATCATGCTTTAGAAGCATGATATGAATTTGAAGGTAAGATATATGCTTTGTGAAAGCATATGATCTGTACCATATCCCAAAGGACCAAGATTGAGAAACTTAATGATCAGACTATGAAGATGACAATGTAAAAGTGATCTTTATCTTCATGATGATCATAAGTCTTCCAGTATGAAGGATGTGCAGGTTTTGGGAATACCTGAAGGGTTATTTGATCATAAACGATTGTATAACCATGACGCTTCCATTCCGAGGGAGTGATGAAACAGGTCTGGATTTTAGTGACTCCTCTCATCAGAGAAGTGACCTAATCTTAGTCCATTTACTGGACATTGATCTGAATGAGATTCAGATGCAATGAGAAGATTAGGTATACGGTCTTGATTTAATCAAGCATCTGTGAGAGGTCCATGGGATCTGGATTTGAGATGTGATCTCAATATCCAAGTCACTATACGTGGAACAATACAATCGCCCTGTCCTTATCTCCAAGTATCTGAGGAGAAATAGCATTGTTCTTAAGAACAATTCCTGAGATCTAAGCAAAGAGAAGTTGATAATTAATTGTGATTTAATTATCATGATGTATGAGATATTATCTAATATAATTAAATGTGATTTAATTATTATGGATAAGAATAATGTGGATAGTAATATCCAATTATTCCTAATATATTATAAATGTGATTTATAATGTATTAGAGAGAGTTAAATATAATTTATATTAGTAGATTAATTATTAATGTGTATTGGATGCACATTGTTTAATTAATTGAAAATATAAATTACATTTTGTTTTGGGTTGTGAATTTGATTCACAATTTTTAATGTCAAGATTGCAATATTCCCAAAATTAATTGAGAATTATTTTGGTGAATTAAAATACCAACAAATTGTTGTTGGAAATTGAGTAGAGAGAAAATCAAGGAGATTGCCCCTCCCTTTTGGAAAGGAGGGGGCGGCACCAATTCCTTGAGGGAATTGGTGGTCGTCCCCCCCTTCCAAAGAGGAAGGTGTATCTCCCTTATTTTCTCTCTCTCTATTTGTGTGGTTTAATTTGGTATTATATTTATTTGATTTATCAAATATATTTAATCAAAATTAAATCACAAGTTGTTGGCTTTTACCAACAACAATCTTGACCATTGGATTGTCATAAATCAATCTCATCCATTGATTTTATATGACACATGGATTGAGATCCATGGATCCCAAAACCCTATAAATAGAGAGGCATTCTTGGCTCTCTCTTTACACATGCTATTGTAGCAAAACTCTCTCTTTCTTTCTCTCATACTCGACAACCCTCTCTCCCCCTTCTCCTTGGTGGCCGTCCACCTTGGTGGAGAGAATCGTCGTCGCCCGCGCCCTCGTGCTACCGCTTCGACGCTCTGCAGTTCTTCATCTACTTCGATTGCTTCGCCCACGAAGGAGAAGTTCGATCTCGTGCGACGAGATCAGGAGCAACCGTGCTTGGATCAACTTCTTGGATTGCGAGGACACCGCGGTTCATCCCCGCGCTCGCAAGCGATCTCTCCGACGATCGGACTTGAGACAGGAGGTCTCTTCTCTTAGAGACTCGATCAACCACGCTTCAAGAGGTATTGCATTATACTTGTTGTGATTATAGATGAAACGATCCGAGAATCGTTCTTGGATCATGTGGATTCATCGAATAAAATTTTAAATTCCGCTGCACCGAACAACTAGTACGACTAGTCGTTCTTCGTCGTATCCGATACGACGCTCACGCTTCCGTGATGCGCTTAAGGATCTCTCCATATCCTTCAGTTAGATAAAAAGAATGAATGATATGGACAACTGGATCTATGCAGTTGCGGAGGAGAAGTGATAATCAGGCATGAGATGTAAATGATGTGAGTCAAAGATCACATCTCATGCAAAATGAATAGGGACAATGTCAACGATTAGCAAATCATGATCTAGATATGGCTTCAGTCGCTGACCGTTAACTCAAAAGGTGGATTCAGATGACAAATCAGATATATCAATACTTCCGTTGTCATGCACCTTTCGGACAATTATGGTCCCTTCCATTTGCTCTACAACTTCCCTGGAAATAATCTCAACCTAGCATCAAATTGCTATACTCTCTGATTCGGCTCAAACTATTTATGTTTGATATAAGAATCATTCCATATCTTCACTCTCTCCCTATATTGTAGGCAACTCGAAAAGGTTGTATCTCTCAGCTCCTTCAGGGCTGCCAACTCTGCTTTCCTCTGATCTCCTACACTCTTGGGATCCAATAATAATTCAGTAATTGTCCAAAGTAACTTGTGCTTGATCTCTACTGGTAAATGGCATGGTTTGTCATAAACGAGATGAAAGAGAGATGTATCCAAGGGTGTCTCGAAGGAGGTCTTATAGGCCCACAAGACCGAGTCCGAAAGTTGTGACCAATCCTTTCGATCTGGGCAGACAACATTCTGTAATATCATCTTGATCTCCCTATTCGATACTTCAGCAAGATGATTGATCTGAGGATGATATGGAGTGGCAACTGGATGGTCAATGTTGAACTCTTTAGCAAGGGCCATTACCTTGTTGTTGATAAAGTGAGTCCCCTCATCAGATATCAACACTCTAGGAACCCGAATCATGAAATAATATTCTTCCTCGAGAATCTGCAAACGGTCTTAGCATCTACGATTCAGGTAGGGATGGCCTCAACCCAACGACTCACATAATCCACAGCAAGTAGAATGTACTCAAATCCATGACTCTTAGGGAACAGACCCATGAAATTGATGCCCCATGCATCAAAAACCTCACAGAAGTGAATGGGCTGCATCAGCATTATATCACACTGTCCACAAGTGTCCATCCTCTGACAGTCAGTACACCTCTTCACGAATTCATCAGAATCCTTGAAGAGGGTAGGCCGCCATAGGCCAAATTGGAGCACTTTATGTGATGTCCTCCTCCCGGAATGATGTCCTCATGCCTCATGCTTGTGGCAGTATGTGAGGACGCTGTGGTGCTCCTCATGCGGAATGCACTGACGCTAGATGCTACCCCCCCCTCGTGATAAAGGATGGGATCCTCCCAATGATACGACTTGACCTTCGCAAGGAAAGTCTCAAGCCGTTATATGGGCAAACCTTGTGGAACTTTCTTGGCGACGAGATAGATATCAGTGTTCCATGGGAGAAAGGCAATAGCAAGGATCGCCTTGTCTGGGAAGGTCTCTGTAATAGGTGCCATCTGCTCTGAATCCTCAAGGTTCTCTAAACGGGAGAGGTGATCCGTCATCACATTCTTGACTCCAAGCTTATCCTTAATCTCAATGTCAAACTCCTGAAGTAGAAGGATCCATCTGGTCAATCTGGCTTTGGCATCCTTCTTTGCCATCTGGTACCAGATGGCGGTGTGATCTGGTCACTTCATCGTGACTCGGGGGATAGAGTTTGGCCATATCATCTCCAACAGGGGCATGGAGGTTGATTCGACCAAGGGGGTATCATCAGGAAACTCAATCCACCATCCTACTTGCAGTAGTTGCAGTCTTTTCTGGGGCATGTCGGTTTCTACCGACGATTCATTCAGGATTTCAGTAATATTGCCTGATGGCTTACTTTGCTGCTGATGAAAGACACCGAGTTCATTACAGATGATAAGTGTCTAGCATCCTTCGAGACTCTCAAGGGCTTAGTTGTCAAGGCTCCTGTTCTTTAGCCACTCGATTGGTCTCTCCCATTTGAAATCATGACGGATGCTTCAAATTTTACCGAAGGGGCTGTTCTAGGATAGAGGAGGGATGGATTGCCTTATTCCATTCATTATGCTAGCCGGACTTTGGATGCCGCTCAACGGAATTACACTGTTATAGAAAAGGAGATGCTAGCAGTAGTCTTTGCTTTGGACAAATTCAGATATTATATTCTTGGATCTTTTCTCCTAAGATAATATGAGATGGACCTCAATACAGCGTTGAAGTACGTTGTCTAGGCAGTCAAGACAAGCATCGAACCCGTCGCCATAGATCGAAAAGTCATCCATGAGGACCTCTAAACAGTCAACCACCATGTCCGAGAAGACGGACAACATGCACCTTTGGAATGTAGTCGGGGCATTACATATACCAAAGGGCATCCATCTGAAAGCATATGTCCCAAACGGACAGGTGAATGTCGTTTTCGCCTGGTCTTCGGGCGTTACGGCTACATGGTTATAACCAGAGTACCCATCAAGAAAGCAATAATGACTCTTCCCAGCTTGCCTCTTGATGATCTGATCAATAAATGATAGTGGTAAATGATCCTTCTTGGTGGCTTGATTCAATCGTCTGTAGTCCACACAGACCCTCCAAGAAGTGGATACTCGGGTAGCTATCTCCTCTCCAGACTCGCTCACAACTGTAGTGATACATGTCTTCTTGGTAACCACATGTAATGGACTAACCCACTTGAAGTTGGAGATGGGGTAGATAAAATCGAAGCTCCACCATTTTGATATCTCCTTCATGACCACATCTCAAAGATTCGGGTTCAGCCGTCGCTGGAACTCACGCGATGGCTTAGCGTCCTCTTCAAGATAAATATGGTGGGAGCACATGGACGGACTTATCCCCCGGAGATCAGCTACGCTCCATCCAATCGTCTTGCAGTTTCTTTCAAGAATCTCCATCAAACAAGATTCTTAATCTCTAGTCAAATCTGCTGAAATAATGACTGGGAACATCTCTGGCTCACCCGCAAGGAATCTGTACTTCATCGACTGCGGAAAAGGCTTCAGTTCTTGACAATTGGGAGCTGACAAATCTGGCTTCTGAAATGTCTGCGTGAAGGCTACCAGGTCTGCATGGGAAAACTCTCACTGTATGTGAACATTTGGCAAAGACGGCCCTGCTGGTGTATCTGTAATCTATGCTGGCTCACTCTCTGCCCCAATTGTCGGCTCTGAAGGAATCAGACAAGGCAAACAATCATTAAAATCATCACAATCAATGTTTGAGTCCGAGGGATCTGAATCAGAAGAACATGAAACAAAATCTGCTTCGCCACAATCGTCAGCCTCTAATGTATCTGATGTTAAGAGTGTGCTCTCTGAACTCTCATCTGCCATAATCTGTAAATCCTCTATATCGGAAGACTTGATAAGGGCACGTGGTGTTGGGTCTAAGCATATGGCTTCATCATCAGTGATCACAGAGTTGCAGTCCTTATGGACGTCTCAGTCTGCCATCTGCTCTGTATCGCTCGAATGCTCGGAGCATGCTGAATCTCTCGCTCTAGTCTCCCCGATCGTCTTTATTTGTACACTTTCACCCTCCACAAAAAAGTATACCTTCCCATTATCACGGTCGAACACTGTTTTGGGTGTATCCAAGAATGGGCGTCCTAATATGATGGGGGTATCTATCACAGACTTGGGGATCTCCATGTCCAATACAACAAAGTCCACGGGAAATTTCAGGCCGTGAATTGTGACGACCACATCCTTCAATAACCCCTTTGGCCTCTTGACATATCTATCAGCAAACTGAAGGATTGTCCTGCTCTATCGAAGAGGGCTGAACTTGAATCGGTCGAGTAAGGATGCTGGAAGAAGTTTAATGGAAGAGTCGTTGTCTAATGGAGTACGATCGGACCGATGCTCATGGATGTGGCATATGACATAGGGAGATCCTTCATCGGGTCTCTTGGCTGGAAATCGGTTATGAATAGCAAAGCATGTGGCATGGGTCAACACATGGATCTCTGCATTGTGGTTCCTTCTGTTCCTGCGGATTGTAGTCTTCTCTCTCAAATTCTTATGGAAGAGAGGGATGTACTCTAGTACCTCCTGTAGAGTCAGCTGAATCTAGAATCTATTAATCATTGGTTGTCTGAACTCTAGCTCGTGTCTCTTTTTTGGGTTTTCTGGTTTATTCCCCTTTGCTAAGCGGAGTGCTTGAGGGAAGGGGATGGTTTGGAACCTCTCCAGAGAGATGAGGGTCAGGAATAGGCTCATGTGTATGTGAAGGAACATAATCCATACAATCATCATCATGCAACACATATGGACTCGAAGAAGATGCAGAAACCTTTTTTGTATTCATATTTTTGGTCTTTTCTCTTTTTCTATTTTCCTTGTTTTTTCTAACACTGTCCTAAAATACAACAGATGGTAACACTACTGAAGTAGAAACAATGGCATCAGTACCACCCACAGCATCTATCTTCGTGGCATCAACACAGTGCTCTGGCTCAGCATATGGTAAAATGGTGGCCTCATACCACCGACCGTGTCTGGTATCACGACGACCTCAGTACCGTCAGCTGGATCTACATCCTTGGTTGCTTCAGCACCACCGTCATCATTATCATGTGTGGCATCATCACCGCTATCCTCCTCGTCTGGCGCTCCATAATCTCCATGTGGTCATCGCTCAGATGAGGAACCATCAGCTGGCATCTTACTGCTCCTAAGCGTCACAAAGTCAGCATCAAACATATGCGAAGATATATCACCCAAAGTATCACTAGGAGTGGTAGTCTCTGTAAATTGTACCTGCTAATACTTCCTTTTCAGATTGTTCAGGTTCGGTTCGATCTGAGCGGGTATGTCATCCTTACCCTTGATGATCTCCTTCATCTCCTACCGGAACTCGTCCATCTCTTGCCAGAAGGACGCCTGATGATCCGAAAACATGCAGGATGGGTCCATGAGAACCGGACGGGTTGCCTCGCTGGAAATAAGGCTGAATATGCTGATAGTGAGGAGGAGGTTGGGAGTACTATCGGTACTGGGAGTGATGGGGATGCTGCTACTGCTGGCTGCTCTGCCCGCCCTGAGCTGGAGGATGTTGTTGGGATGAGGTGCCTCCGATAGACCATCTAAATCCGGGATGATCGTGATGGATCCCAGGCTGCTGCTAGTATCTGTTGTACCAAATCCTGTTGACTTCCATAACAGCTCCTGCTCGAAAGGTGTAGGGGGAAGAAGTGTCGGGGCTGATCCGGCTGATAGACCACCATCTGAGTATCTTGTGATGATGGTGGCTGAGAGTAGGGCTGCAGCTGCTGGACCGGCTCTGCCTGGATGTGGTGAACCTGACGATATGTGGCAGAGGGTTGGGTGGAGTTGCCTCTACTGGGATCAACCCTGAAGGATATGGAGAGATCCTCAAGCGCATCACGGAAGCGTGAGCGTCGTATCGGATACGACGAAGAACGACTAGTCGTACTAGTTGTTCGGTGCAGCGGAATTTAAAAAAATTTATTCGATGAAACCACATGATCCAAGAACCATTCTCAGATCGTTTCATCTATAACCACAACAAGTATAATGCAATACCTCTTGAAGCGTGGTTGATCGAGTCTCTAAGAGAAAATACCTCCTGTCTCAAGTCCGATCGTCGGAGAGATCGCTTGCGAGCGCGGGGATGAACCGCGATGTCCTCGCAATCCAAGAAGTTGATCCAAGCGCGGTTTCTCCTGATCTCGTCGCACGAAATCAAACGTCTCCTTCGCGGGCGAAGCACTCGAAGTAGAGGAGAACCGCAGAGCGTCGAAGCGGTAGCACGAGGGCGCGGGCGTCGACGTTTCTCTCCACCAAGGTGGACGGCCACCAAGAGGAAGGGGGAGAGAGGGCTGTCGAGTATGAGAGAAAGAGAGAGAGAGTTTTGCTACTATAGCATGTGTAAAGAGAGAGCCAAGAATGCCTCTCTATTTATAGGGTTTTGGGATCCATAGATCTCAATCCATGTGTCATATAAAATCAATGGTTGAGATTGATTTATGACAATCCAATGGTCAAGATTGTTGTTGGTAAAAGCCAACAACTTGTGATTTAATTTGATAAAATATATTTGATAAATCAAATAAATATTAATACCAAATCTAAATCAATCAAATAAGGAGAGAGAAAGCAAAGGAGATGCTCTCCTTATTTGGAAGAGGGGACGGCCACCAATTCCCTAAGGGAATTGAGTGCCGCCCCCCTCATTCCTAATGAGGAGTGCAATCTCATGATTCCCATGAGATTGCACATCTCCTTAATTTTCTCTCTACTTATTTTCCAACAACAATTTGTTGGTATTTTAATTCACCAAAATAATTCTCAATTAATTTTGGGAATATTGCAATCTTGACATTGGAATATTGTGAATCAAATTCACAACCCAAAACAAAATGTAATTTACATTTTCAATTAATTAAACAATGTGCATCCAATACACATTAATAATTAATCTACTTATATAAATTATATTTAACTCTCTCTAATACATTATAAATCACATTTATAATATATTATGAATAATTGGATATTGCTATCCACATTATTCTTATCCATAATAATTAAATCACATTTAATTATATTGGATAATTTCTCATACATCATGATAATTAAATCACATTTAATTATCAACTTCTCTTTGCTTAGATCTTATGGAATTGTTCTTAAACCATTTAAGAACAATGCTATTTCTCCTCAGATACTTGGAGATAAGGACAGGGCGACTGTATTGTTCCACGTATAGTGACTTGGATTTTGAGATCAAATCTCAAATCCAGATCCCATGGACCTCTCATAGATGCTTGATTAAATCAAGACCGTAAATCTAATCTTCTCATTGCATCTGAATCTCATTCAGATCAATGTCCAGTACATGGACTAAGATTAGGTCACTTCTCTAATGAGAGGAGTCACTAAAATCCAGACCTGTTTCATCACTCCCTCGGAATGGAAGCGTCATGGTTATACAATCGTTTATGATCAAATCACCCTTCAGGTATTCCAAATACCTGCACATCCTGCATACTGGAAGACTCATGATCATCATGAAGATAAAGATCACTTTTTCACTGTCATCTTCATAGTCTGATCATTAAGTTTCTCAATCTTGGTCCTTGGGATATGGTACAGATCATATGCTTTCACAAAGCATATATCTTACCTTCAAATTCATATCATGCTTCTAAAGCATGATGACCATGCATGGAATTTGGTCAATCCCAATACCTCATGAGTGAGCTCATGTCTCCCGGTTCACAAGTGAACTTGTATGATTCCTTTGAGAGATCATATTACTCATATGCCCTTACTTGCACACCAGCTCGCCGGTGTATAGACCTTGATTAGGTCATCAACCTATTGGTCTGCCAAATGTACATGCTCAGACATATAGTAATATATCTGTCTCTGGTCAGAGGATGTTTACCTGTGATGTGACAGTAATTCATCACAGGTCTTTGGTTATCTCGATCTCATCAAGTCAACTCATTGACTCGACTAATCTGATACCTCCGAATCAATATTCCTATGCAGAGGACCTGCATCAAGAGGTCGATCAGATATCAGTCTACTGAGATGGGATTGCCATCTCCCTCTCAGACTGGAGATCGCTACTTGTTAATCATTCATGATGCTTGATGAGTCCTCTATCTAACTCCTTAGATATTCATCCAAGCATCAGCCTCTATGATTCAATCATTGAATCAACAGCTGTATGATTATCAAGTTGGCCATGGTACATAACCCTTATTGTACAGAGGGACCTTATAGTGCATTCATTCATTCAATATCAGAAAGGGAGTGAAACAAAACATCAATAACTTTTATTGATAAATCATGTATTATAATAACATTTATTGTAGGAATGGTTCGCCTCGGGCTCACATTGCTAACAATCTCCCACTAGCCCTCAGAACCATTCAGGAACAAGCCTTAAACCCATACTCATTACATGCTGGTCAAAAACCTTCTGTGTCAGAGGTTTGGTAAGAGGATCAGCAACATTGTCGGCAGAGGCCACCTTGGTGATGATGATGTCACCACGCTTTTGAATCTCCCGAATGATGTGGTATTTCCTTTCTACGTGCTTGCTCTTCTGATGCCATCTGGGTTCCTTTGCCTGGGCAATGGTTCCCGTGTTATCACAGAGTAGTGGGATGGGAGTATCAGAGGAAACTACGCCAAGCTCCTGAACGAACTTGCGCAACCACACCGCCTCCTTTGCAGCATCCGATGCGGCAATGTATTCGGCTTCTGTTGTTGAATCTGTTGTAGTGTCCTGCTTCTTGCTTCTCCAGCTCACAGCACCACCGTTCAACAGGAACACAAATCCTGATGTCGACTTTCGATCATCTATATCCGATTGGAAGTCAGAATCTATATATCCCAAGACTTGGAGATCACCATCTCCATAGACCAAGATGTAATCTTGCGTCCGTCTTAGATATTTGAATATGTTCTTTACTGCATTCCAGTGTTGTTCTCCATAGCAGGATTGGTAACGGCTTACCACTCCCACTGCATGGCAGATATCTGGCCTAGTACACATCATGGCATACATTAAGCTTCCTACGGCTGATGCATAAGGACATCCAGCCATGGCCTTCTTTTCCTCAACAGTTTGAGGAGCCATTCCTTTAGATAGGTGGATACCATATCTTAAGGGTAGGAATCCTTTCTTGGAACTATCCATACGGAATCGTTCAAGAATCTTCTTAATGTATCCTTGTTGTGACAATCCCAATATCCTTTTCTCTCGGTTTCTGAACAGCTTCAGACCCAAGATGTAAGAGGCTTCTCCAAGATCTTTCATCTCAAAGGTATGGGACAGCCAAATCTTCACACTGGTCATCATCCCTGTATCATTCCCAATGATAAGGATGTCATCTACATAAAGCACGATGAATACAATGGCGCTCCCACTAAGCTTCTTGTACACACAAGGTTCATCAGGATTTTGCACAAAATCATAACTCTTTATGGTTTCGTCAAATCTGATGTTCCAGCTACGAGAAGCTTGCTTGAGCCCATAGATGGATTTCTTCAGCTTGCATACTTTGCCATCCTCAGTTATGAAGCCCTGGGGCTGCTCCATGTAGATATCCTCCTCGAGGTATCCATTGAGGAAAGCCGTCTTGACGTCCATCTGCCAGATGTCGTAGTCAAGATATGCAGCTATAGCTAGCAATGCCCTGATGGATTTAAGCATAGCCACAGGAGAGAATGTCTCATCGTAGTCGATGCCTTCTCTCTGTGTGTAGCCCTTGGCTACGAGCCGTGCCTTGAAAGTCTCTACTTTCCCATCAGGTCCCCTCTTTCTCTTGAAGATCCATTTGCACCCAATGGGTTTTACCCCCTTAGGTGGATCCTCTAGGGTCCATACACCATTCTTATGCATGGAGTCAATTTCTGACTTCATTGCTAGCATCCATCTATCCATGTCATGATCCGCGAGTGCTTCATCTAATGAAGTAGGATCATTGTCAATTTCACTTGACACATGGAATCCATACCTTTCAGGTGGTGCAACCACCCTCGAACTCTTTCGAAGAGGTATGGGTGTTTCATCTTTATTTACTTCTTCAGTTTCTGGTTCAGGAAGCTCAGAGTCCTCAGGGGACTCAATGAGTTCCTCTACTTCACTTTTGTCTTGACCTTTAAGGAAATCATCCTCCAAAAATTTCACATCTCTAGAGACAAAAACCTTTTGGGTCTCAGGGTCATAAAGTTGGTATCCAATACCATCTTTAACATACCCAATGAAGTAGCACTCACGAGAGAGAGATTCTAGCTTACTTGCATCCACATTCTTTGCATGGACCAAGCAACCCCAAACCCTCAAGTGATTGACACTAGGTTTGGTTCCATACCATAGCTCATGAGGAGTCTTAGGTACAGATTTGCTAGGAATCTTATTTAGGATATATATTGCAGTCTCTACTGCATATCCCCAGAAACTAAGTGGTAAATGTGCTTTGCTCATCATTGAACGAACCATATCCATGATGGTTCTGTTGCGTCTTTCAGCAACACCATTAAGTTGGGGAGTTCCAGGAGGAGTGAGATTGGAAATAATTCCATTCTCTTTAAGGTATTCTTTAAATTCATCTGATAGGTACTCGCCACCTCGATCAGATCGAATTCGTTTAATCTTCCTATTGGTTTGGTTCTCAACCAAAACCTTGAACTCTTTGAACTTTTCAAAGGTTTCAGACTTATGACGTAATAGGAAGATAAACCCGTATCGCGAATGGTCATCAATAAACGTCAAATAATATCGATATCCATTTCGAGTCGCAGTACTGAAGGGACCGCATACATCAGTATGTATTAAGTCAATAATACCTTCACATCTTGTAACCTTGTTACGGAAAGGCATCCTAGTCATTTTACCTCGAATACAATGTTCACAGGTAGGTAAAGGCTGAACCTGTAGAAAATCCAAAGGTCCATCCTTTATCAATCTATTGATCCTATTAACAGATAAATGACCAAGCCTTTGATGCCAAATCATGTTTGAATGATTTATATTACTCCTGGATCTTTTTGGGTTTTTATTAGTGGTTGTAACATTCATGACATGCTCATTTACGCACAATTCATAGAGTCCTCCAGAAGTCAAAATGCCCTCTGCAATATATTTATCATAATGATTTATGACTAATTTATTACAAAATAGGAATGAATATCCATTTCTAACTAGCTTAGATACATATATCAAATTCCTTCTGACTTCAGGTACATAAAGACACTCTTTAAGTACTAGGACTCTTCCACTAGATAATGATAGTCGGCAGGTCCCGACGGCGACTGCTGCAACACTTGCATCAGATCCCATCTAGATGACTATCTCCCCATCTTCAAGCTTTCTAGTTTCCCGAAACAAATGCAACAAATTGCATACATGAACAGAAGCACCAGAATCAACTACCCAACTTCCTTCTCGTCCAACGAGAAAGCTGGTTTCAATGATAAAAGTAGATTTCATACCTGCTGGGGCTTTACCTTTGTCGATCGACTTCGGGTAATCCGGGCAATTACGCTTCCAGTGCCCCGGCTTCTTGCAGTGGTGACAGACGTCGGTTTTCTTCGACGCCATTAAAGTGGATGCATTGGAAGATGAGGCAACACTTTGTCCCTTCTTCTTTCTCTTCTGGGCCGGGCCCTTCCGAGAACCTTGCTTCCGACCGCGCTTCCCTTTGACCTGTGCAACCATTGCAGTACCAGAGGGACCATCTTTCTTCATTACGTCTTCTGCAGACTTTAATGCAGCAAGAAGCCCAGCATTTGTCAGTTCCAGCTTATTCATGTGGAATGACACCACAAAGTTATTGAAAGATTTGGGCAATGACAGCAGAATGAAATCGGATTGCATGTCTGCATCCATCGTCGCCCCCAAAGTCTCAAGCTCTGACAAGTAACCAAACATTTTGAGTACATGCTCGCGGACCGAGGTCCCTTCCTGCATCTTGCAGCGAACGAGTTCTTTCATAACATTGTACCGCTGGGTGCGGTTAATGTCACCAAACATATCCTTTAGATTCTGCATGATATCCTGGCAAGTACTCATCTCCACATGTTGCTTCTGAAGAACATTGGAGAGACCCAAGATATAGCACCTAGCCAAGACATGATCTTCATCATACTTGTCATTATATGCTTTGTCTTCCTTAGATTTAGGGTTTTCAAGTTTGTTTTCAGAGAGCACATAGCTGATGCGCTCTGCCGAAAGCACAAGCTCCAAATTACGGATCCAATCCGAGTAATTCGGTCCGGTCAATTGGTTGACCTCCAGAAGCCTGCTCAGTGGGTTCATGGACTTCATTTTCTGAAATTGAGAGTGCACTATATTAGAACATATAATCATATATATTCAATTTAATTTTATTTGATTAAGGTATTTTAAATCAAATTAGTCTTGCTATGTCAACTATGAAAGTTTATTCCCTTATTCACTTTCAAAGTAGGAGATATACTTACCAATATATCTCAAGCAAGAACTGGGATCTCCTCTTTATCATTGTCATATCCCAATAATATGAGAACCTATGACTCCGATAAAGAGAAGCGGGAACACATTCCGCCTTGCAAGTCCAACTTGCATTTCCCAATTCGGTCTTTAATACCCGAGCCCACCACCCCTAAGGTGATGTTGACTCGTCATTAATTGAACCAACCGTCAACAGGAATACAACTCGCTATGCGCAATCCAATATCGCCCCAATAATATGAGGACCTGATATTGGGGTCACTACGCATACGTCCTTACTCTTTCGAGAAGCGACGAGCCCGATCCAAACGGATCATATGTGGGAGCTATCACTTCGGACAGGCGTCTCCCACATATAATATTTGGCGACGAAACCCTTCGCCTTGACGGGAGACCATGGATGTCACTTATGTGATCCTCCATCTCTTATTCAAATTTAATTAATTACTATGAATCTCATTCATATAATTAATTCTTCCAAGGGAATTATTAACTCTAATCATATTAGAGTATTCTCAATTGGATATAATTAACTTAATCATATTAAATTAATTATCAATCCAATTTAATCAATCAAACTTAATTTTATGTTTGAATACATATATGATATTAATCTCAAAGTACGTATTAATTCGTATTTTAATAATTAGAAAAATACATCATAATCCCTCGGACATTATCCCGGCCCTACCCGTTGTCATGGTCAGTACCGGCGGGAGTGGGGCGGACCACATACGTTGCAACCCGCTGACTCAGCGATCCCCGACTAGACACCATATCCACCTCGGGAAAGGATAATGCCAAATTGATTATTTTGTACTTGAGATGATCATCGGTTCTTCAACCGAAATTATACCATATAGTAATCAAAACAATTTTGATTTTAAGGAAATTTGCTAGGCAAATTCCCAAGTCCTATTCAAGCAAGAAGTTTGATGATTGTAATTCCAATTATGGTTTAGATCAAATCTAATCAACTAATTGGTTGGGGCCAAGTCAATTAGGCAAATAATCATGTTTCAATATTTCACAAATATTTTTCAACATTATTTCACGAAATTAACAATTAATTTCACTAATTGACAATCACTTGGTTCTAGATTAGGAAAGCAATTTCAGCAGTGACCCTACTTACTATAATTGGCATATCTCAATCATATTAAATCCAAATTAAGCAAAGTCAATTTCTAAAGTTTGCTAATTTGATTTAGGACAGAACCTAAGTGATGTTTCACGCATTTCGAGGCAAATCTAAACAGTAATTAACATTTTAATCACGTTCAGATTCACAGTTCCCGCAACAGTGCATACATGTTCATTAAAACGACCATATCTCGAGCATACGAAATCCGATTTACGCAAACTCAGATCCTATGGTTTCTTTATTTAATGGGGAACATAATTCAAGTATAAAATTCGTGTTTAAACAATTTAAATAGTGCCTAATTTATTTACTAAACAGATCTGCGAAATCAAATGTGATGAAAACTTTCGCGACCTTAACGAACCCAAGTCGTCCTTGGTTAACGAATCACTATTCGAAACCGTCGACCTAAGGCTTTGATACCACTTGAAGGATATGGAGAGATCCTCAAGCGCATCACGGAAGCGTGAGCGTCGTATCGGATACGACGAAGAACGACTAGTCGTACTAGTTGTTCGGTGCAGCGGAATTTAAAAAAATTTATTCGATGAAACCACATGATCCAAGAACCATTCTCAGATCGTTTCATCTATAACCACAACAAGTATAATGCAATACCTCTTGAAGCGTGGTTGATCGAGTCTCTAAGAGAAAATACCTCCTGTCTCAAGTCCGATCGTCGGAGAGATCGCTTGCGAGCGCGGGGATGAACCGCGGTGTCCTCGCAATCCAAGAAGTTGATCCAAGCGCGGTTGCTCCTGATCTCGTCGCACGAAATCAAACGTCTCCTTCGCGGGCGAAGCACTCGAAGTAGAGGAGAACCGCAGAGCGTCGAAGCGGTAGCACGAGGGCGCGGGCGTCGACGTTTCTCTCCACCAAGGTGGACGGCCACCAAGAGGAAGGGGGAGAGAGGGCTGTCGAGTATGAGAGAAAGAGAGAGAGAGTTTTGCTACTATAGCATGTGTAAAGAGAGAGCCAAGAATGCCTCTCTATTTATAGGGTTTTGGGATCCATAGATCTCAATCCATGTGTCATATAAAATCAATGGTTGAGATTGATTTATGACAATCCAATGGTCAAGATTGTTGTTGGTAAAAGCCAACAACTTGTGATTTAATTTGATAAAATATATTTGATAAATCAAATAAATATTAATACCAAATCTAAATCAATCAAATAAGGAGAGAGAAAGCAAAGGAGATGCTCTCCTTATTTGGAAGAGGGGACGGCCACCAATTCCCTAAGGGAATTGAGTGCCGCCCCCCTCATTCCTAATGAGGAGTGCAATCTCATGATTCTCATGAGATTGCACATCTCCTTAATTTTCTCTCTACTTATTTTCCAACAACAATTTGTTGGTATTTTAATTCACCAAAATAATTCTCAATTAATTTTGGGAATATTGCAATCTTGACATTGGAATATTGTGAATCAAATTCACAACCCAAAACAAAATGTAATTTACATTTTCAATTAATTAAACAATGTGCATCCAATACACATTAATAATTAATCTACTTATATAAATTATATTTAACTCTCTCTAATACATTATAAATCACATTTATAATATATTATGAATAATTGGATATTGCTATCCACATTATTCTTATCCATAATAATTAAATCACATTTAATTATATTGGGTAATTTCTCATACATCATGATAATTAAATCACATTTAATTATCAACTTCTCTTTGCTTAGATCTTATGGAATTGTTCTTAAACCATTTAAGAACAATGCTATTTCTCCTCAGATACTTGGAGATAAGGACAGGGCGATTGTATTGTTCCACGTATAGTGACTTGGATATTGAGATCAAATCTCAAATCCAGATCCCATGGACCTCTCATAGATGCTTGATTAAATCAAGATCGTAAACCTAATCTTCTCATTGCATCAGAATCTCATTTAGATCAATGTCCAGTACATGGACTAAGATTAGGTCACTTCTCTAATGAGAGGAGTCACTAAAATCCAGACCTGTTTCATCACTCCCTCGGAATGGAAGCGTCATGGTTATACAATCGTTTATGATCAAATCACCCTTCAGGTATTCCAAATACCTGCACATCCTGCATACTGGAAGACTCATGATAATCATGAAGATAAAGATCACTTTTTCACTGTCATCTTCATAGTCTGATCATTAAGTTTCTCAATCTTGGTCCTTGGGATATGGTACTAATCATATGCTTTCACAAAGCATATATCTTACCTTCAAATTCATATCATGCTTCTAAAGCATGATGACCATGCATGGAATTTGGTCAATCCCAATACCTCATGAGTGAGCTCATGTCTCCCGGTTCACAAGTGAACCTGTATGATTCCTTTGAGAGATCATATTACTCATATGCCCTTACTTGCACACCAGCTCGCCGGTGTATAGACCTTGATTAGGTCATCAACCTATTGGTCTGCCAAATGTACATGCTCAGACATATAGTAATATATCTGTCTCTGGTCAGAGGATGTTTGCCTGTGATGTGCCAGTAATTCATCACAGGTCTTTGGTTATCTCGATCTCATCAAGTCAACTCATTGACTCGACTAATCTGATACCTCCGAATCAATATTCCTATGCAGAGGACCTGCATCAAGAGGTCGATCAGATATCAGTCTACTGAGATGGGATTGCCATCTCCCACTCAGACTGGAGATCACTACTTGTTAATCATTCATGATGCTTGATGAGTCCTCTATCTAACTCCTTAGATATTCATCCAAGCATCAGCCTCTATTATTCAATCATTGAATCAATAGCTGTATGATTATCAAGTTGGCCATGGTACATAACCCTTATTGTACAGAGGGACCTTATAGTGCATTCATTCATTCAATATCAGAAAGGGAGTGAAACAAAACATCAATAACTTTTATTGATAAATCATTTATTACAATAACATTTATTGTAGGAATGGTTCGCCTCGGGCTCACATTGCTAACAAACCCATGACCTTAGACGGGGTTGTGGAGTTGTTTGTGCCTCCTAGAAACACGTGATCTGAGTCTTCAGGTCACTCAGCGTCTGTGCCAACTGCTCGATCTGCATGATGCCCTGACACTACTTCTTCTCGATGATCTCGATGCGGTCCAGCTTCTCACTGATGATCCCCATGTCAGTGGCGGATGACTCGGCATGTGTTGTTGTTGCTGACGAAGTAGATGGACCTGCATTGACCCGTACTATCCTCTAATAGGACACGGCCTGTGGGAGGGGCTTCCTCTGAGTGTACACCCTAGTCTGGAACATCACCGTGTAGTTTTCTACCATCTCCTCGTAGATGGCCCAGACTTCGTCCTTATCCTTGGCGAAATAGGACCCTCCACATAAGGCGTTAAAAAACCCCTGCAGCTACGTTGTAAGCCCACAAAAGAAGCTCTGGACTAAGTTGGGCTTAGATATCCCGTGATGTGGACACCGGTTGATGAGCTCTCTAAATCGATCCCAAGCCTTGTGAAACTGCTCAATTAGGATCATGGTGAAATTGTTGATCATGGCTCGGGTTGCATTGGCCTAGTCGAGTGGATAGTACTTGTTCAAGTACTCGGTCCGGAGCTACTCCCAAGTGGTGACATACCTCCCAAATGCTTCATCCAATAGGCTACTCTGTCAACTAATGAGAACGGGAAGATGATCATCTTGATCGTGTCCTCGTCCACGAATCTGTCGTGGACGGTACTATAAATCATCTCAAACTCTTGGAGATGGAGGTGTGGCTCCTCGGTGGCTAGTCCATGGAACTTGGGCAGAAGCTGAATAGTCTGGGGACAAAGCTCAAAATCGCCCAAGGTATCAGGACGTTGAATCCATTGGTGGGTGAGACTTGCACCAGGATTGTGCAATTGTCTCATCGTTCATGGTTGTCTCGATGGCTCCTGCGGCTCCTCGGGTTGTCCTGCTCCTCCTCCAGCTGCGGGTATCTATCCATTGGTTGGTCTCTACAGTTCTCCTTTGCCAGCTCTCATCTTCGTCAGCTCTCATCGTACCTCTATCATGAATGCTCCCTGGTCTCTAATCTGGCGTTGCATTGTCTCTAGGGAGGCTAAGAGTGTGTTGTTGATGGAGGCATGGTCAAGTACGTACATTGATCCCTGCGGCTGCTCATCGGTGCATCACTCACTGCTGGCCATCTCTTGGGTCTTTGTAAAGGCAAAAGACCCCAACTCTGGTGCCGTCAAATGAATGTATAACTATGATGGCCTCTGCTATGGTACCTCAGGACTGGAAGAAGGGTAGTCGAGGGGGAACATGGTGGTAGCGAACTCAGGTTCAGAGAGTTGGTTGGGGCTCTCTGAAACTGTCCTAGATGAATGGAAAGCAGTGCTAGAAAGTGGTGTTGTCAAAGGCAGTCTAGGGGACCTCCTTCGCATCATCATGATGTGGGGATTTATGACGATGAGATCTAAAATGCAAACAAGATCAGAAATCAACCCTTCGATTCACCTACTCAACACTCGAGATGATGATCGTGAGAGATCGATCGTTAATCATGTCAATTTTATTTAGGTGATCAATCAATCTATCCGAGCAATTAAGCGAGTTGTTGGGAACTTGAGGCTCCAAGGAGACTGGCCCAGTCCCACAGTTAGTTTTTCCCAGCTAGTATGGGTGCGGACCGTTTACCGACTATCCGATCTGCCCAATCTGCTAAGGAAGTCCCAGACTGATTACCAGCTACCCGATGAAATCCTCTCTAGAGAACAACCAACCGCAAGACCAGTAATCTGAAAGGAGTTCATGTATGGCTCTACCTAGTGTGTGGGTCACTCTCTCGCTGCAGATAAATCAACCAATGAGGGGGTGACTCTCCCCAAAACAAAGATTTTTAGATGAGGTGTATTTTAGGGTCAAGTTTGCATTAGCAGTCCCAATTTTATTTTATTTCACTTTTTATGTATTTTTCAGAAAGAAAACAATTCCTAACAAATTTTTCAATCTCCTGGGTTATTTTAAGTACAATAAAATAAGGGGAGGAAGTCCAAAAAGCTGATGCGCGATCAAACACTATGATGTATGCAGAGATAGAAATCTGTACCCGACTCCAATACTCTACATGCAGGGTGATCTGCGCATAAATTAAAGACAGTAAACTAACTAAATGATGCAATGAAGAAATCGGCCTTAGACAAGCAACTTCTATTGATCGTAAAGAACAGATAGCTAACTAATCCAAGAGAGATGCCTGAGTCCGGTCTCAGATGTTGATCGATGTTTGCCACAATGGATCCTGCCAGTGTTGCATACGACCTCTAGCGGCGCGTGGCTTCTCAATCGATTAGGTTAGCTTTTTCTTGATTATTAGCTAGGTCAAATTACGTTCTATAGGGACATAATGAGTAATTAGGTGTGGGGCCTTATCTAATTACATCACAATCAACAAAAGTCCTAAGTCTAGGGGCTAAATCCTCGAGAATCAAAGAAAATAAAAGGCGATAAAAACAAAACATGAAAAATACGGTGGGGTCCCCCGAGTACACCGGTACTTGGTAAAACAGACCTCTGTGAGTCTAAGTCCAAAGAGATTCCAAGTCCACAAATATTACAATAATCAAAGTTCTACAGAAAAATAAATCTAATCTATAGGCTATAACTACTCTCTCCTAACTCTTGTTCCTCCTCTGGTGTGGTCTCCTCCAACAAACAGTTGAAGCATCCTCGGGCGGTTCCTCACACAAAAGTGAAATAGAAATGTGTCGGAAAGAAGTTATATCAAATAGAGGCAAGGAAATAATAAAAGAGAAATAAAAGAAAAATGACTACTAAGCCCTGCTCCCAACCAACGGTGCCATTCTGATGGGTTGGCTATCGAATAGGGTTAAATATCAAGAAACATCAAGGTCGTTGCGACCCTAATCAACAAGCCAGGCTCAATCAAGAAAAATAAACCACTCAAGATAAGATCAAACAATCACAACATGTAAGCGGTTTCGCTATTTATTTTACCCAGTATAGCAACTAGAGTCGGACACAAGGAGTACGAGAAAACCTACAAAGTAGTCAAATATCAGGAATAAAATAGCATATTTTTAGTGGTTTTTAAATTTGCAATTTTTTTAATGAGGAAAAAAGATAAACAAATAAGAAAATAAGGCAACACCATAATCTTTTTGTATTTTTAATTAAGGCTGCAAATGCTCAGAAAATTAAGATAAAAATATTTTTTATTTTTCATGTTTTAAAATATTTTTGGTAATTTTATAGGGTTTTGTAAATGTTTTTACAATTTTACAAAAATCAAACAGTGACTAAAAATGCAAACAGTGCGCAGCCAAGATTGAATTGCAAGTTAAAAATAATTAAAATGCCCTGAAATCCTGGATAGCAATTTTGTGATAAACTATGATTAAAATTTTACAAACATGAACTAAAATGAGAATTTTTGTATTTTTTATGAATTTTACGTGATTTTTATAAGGTTCCATGTGTTTTTCAATATTTAGGGCTTTTCTATAGAATTTTCAAACAAAATTGCTACTGTAACTAAAACACACTAAAATACATGCATGGAATTGTTTTGGAATTTTAATGAAATTTTCGAATTTTTATGGATTTTAAAAAATAGTCAGGAAAATATTTAGGAGTTTTTGAATTTTAGAAAATAATCAATGCAAACAAATTAATCCAATAAATTTCCACTAAATAATACACATCAACAGGAGTTGGTGGTAATTTTTAGATAATTTTTCTGATTAATTTGATAATTATTAAGTCAAAATACAAGATGTAATTAGGTATAGTTTACAGGGACCTAAGTGCAAATATATTAAGATCCAGGGCCGATTAGTAACATAGTTAACAAGTATAGGGTTGAAGTTGCAAAAATTCCACGCAAGCACACGCGCTACACGTGGTCCAGACTCATAGGGGTATAAGTACAAATATCAAAAACATGTCATTCAATTCATAACATATGAAAAGTGCAGGGCATACGGTGCAAATAACCCAAAAGTCACGTGTACATCCCACGTGTTATAAACTCAACAGGACTTAAATGCAAATACCATAAAACTAAAGGTCCAAACTATAAAAGTTCACAACTACAATATTTTTTACTGGACAAAAGCTAAATGCAAAAACTAACGAGGATAAAAGGGAAATATACCCATTTCAGGACACTTGGTGCACGCTCAGAGAAGGCACTAGCGTATGTCCCTGATCAACCGGCTACTGCAGATCTGACAGTCAAAGAATGTTAGGGACGTGCGATAGGATGCGTTAGATGGCAGCAGATCCAACGGCTAAAAAGTTGTTGCGATCGGCGGCTGAGTTGAAATCTAGCAGAAGGGGATCGTCCAACGACGGGGAGGAGGTCTGCAAGAACTCCCCCTAGGCAAACTTCGATCAAGCAGGGGAGACGATCTACCTACCCGATGGAAGATCTGGAGGGTCCAGCAGTGTCGTGAGAGGTTCCTGCGTCCGATGGAGGGCTGCGATGATGATGGCGATGGTCAGATGGATGTGGTTGTAAAGGAGGACCTAGATCAGCTCGGCTTGAGCGGCTGATGACTGGGGTTTGATGAGGGTCTAGATGTCTCACAAGGCGAGAGATCCAGTCGCTGAGTCGACCGCTCCAAAATACCCAAATCAATCAACAATTAACCCACAATAAATATATGCAATGAATATCCAAAAATGTGGAGTTAAAATTTATTATAACTCTACATATAAATGTGTATAGGTGTAAGTACAGGTAGAGGTCGAACACTGGGAGGCGAAGGGAATGTATGTGATGTACAATTTATTCAATTCATTGTTCATGTCCATTCATTATTGTTTTTGTGGGTTTTTGATTTTATAAAAAATTTTTATATTTTTGTTTTTATAATTTTTTATTTTTGTTTTTATATTTATTAATTTTTTTATTTTTAATTATATAATATAGTTATACATGTAAAGAGATATGTATATATGTACAAGAGGAGAGAGAAAGAAGTAATATAATATATATGGATATACATATTTATATATATATTTAAATGCTTAAAATATATAGATATAATATTTTTATGCTTTTGATATTTTTTAAATTTTTTTGTTATTTTTCTGGAATATTTCTATTTTTTGTGTATTTTTAGTTTCAAAAATGTCCATAATATAGGACTAATTAAATAGCCGAATATAATTTGGGTTTTAAAAATATAAAATAAACTCCAAAATTACATAAACTAATTGTAATACACTAATAATAATATATAATAATTATAAAAGAGAAAAATATATTTTTGGGATTTTTAAGGGTTTTTCTATTTTTTTGTTAGATTTTGGAGCTTTCTGATTTTTTTTATTTTTCTTTTTCTTTTTTTTAGGGTTTTTCATTTTCTGGACTCAATATAGAAATAAATATACCATATATAATTTTTTGTAATTTTTCAAAAACATTTTGTAATGTTTTTGTATTTTCTAATTTAAACAGTACAAAAAAGGCTTCTTTTTCATTTTTAATAATTAGGAAAAATGCAAAAAAATGTAAAATAAAATATGGGCGTGCAAGAACATCACATGAAACATCTATCCTAATTTTTCTGAATTTTTGGAAGCCTCATAGGTATTTTTAATAAATAGATAAAGACACAAAAATAATACAGCCTCGCAGGGGCATTTTTGCAAATAACATAAATACCAAGGGCATCGGTGCAAAAATACCAACAGAAATAAACATTTATTTTAATTTCTGGAACTAATTTAGAATTAACAAAAACCGCCAGGGCTAGAGTGCAATTTTCATGCGCCTCACGTGGGATTGCACGTGAGGCGCGGAAGGACCTATTTGTAATTCTCAAAACCCAGGGCCCCTTTAGCAAAAATTACATTTTATTTACAACGTGCTATTTATTTTACAATATTAAAAATTAAATACAAAAAGTGCAGGGGTTGTATATGCAATTTACCCCAACAGGTGCTTCATCCAACGGTTGATCTTCGTCCACTAATCCACGAGGCGCCTCCACGTGAGCCGATGACGCTTCGCGATCCGACGTCTGAGATTAGATCACTTGCGTGATCCAACGGCAAAGGCTCTGGAAGATCGGACGTCCGTGATTACACCTGGGATCTTCATCTTCATCCAGCGGCGGGGAGCTCACGTGCAAGAACAGGGAAGCAAGCTCGCCGGGGCGAGCTTCTTCTGACCAGATCTCGCTCCTCCACCGGTCTTCGTCGCACCTGAAGGTCCCAAAAGCTTCCTGGAGGGTTTCTCTATCTGCGGGAGTGCTTGGATCAGCCGGAGGCACGCTGGAGCGCCGCCACAAGCTCGGAGAAGGAACGGAGCTCCAGATACCTCCGCCAGCTTGTGAATCGTCTCCTGGTGCTCTTCAACGCACCTAACCTACACAGAAAGACCACATGGCTCGAGGGCTCCTCCCTCGACCTGAAATTGAAGCTGTTAGCACAAGAAATGGGCGAGGTGGCGAAGCTTCCGGCGAGCGGTGGAGCTGGAGCTTCGATTCGCGGATCCAAGTGGGGATCCGGTTGGACAGGATGTTCTGGAGGTGGAGAAGACGGTGGGGAACGAAATGACGGTGGAAGGGAGTCGGGAAACAGTCGGAAACACGGTGGCGAAGTCACCGGAGCTGAGCTTCAGTGAACTTCGATTGATTTTTTAAGGGTTTTTCTATTTTTTTGTTAGATTTTGGAGCTTTCTGATTTTTTTATTTTTCTTTTTCTTATTTTTGGGGTTTTTCATTTTCTGGACTCAATATAGATATAAATATACCATATATAATTTTTTATATTTTTTCAAAAACATTTTATATTGTTTTTGTATTTTCTAATTTAAATAATACAAAAAGGGCTTCTTTTTCATTTTTAATAATTAGGAAAAATGCAAAACAAATGTGAAATAAAATATGGGCGTGCAAGAACATCACATGAAACATCTATCCTAATTTTTCTGAATTTTTGGAAGCCTCATAGGTATTTTTAATAAATAGATAAAGACACAAAAATAATACAGCCTCGCAGGGGCATTTTTGCAAATAACATAAATACCAGGGGCATCGGTGCAAAAATACCAATAGAAATAAACATTTATTTTAATTTCTGGAACTAATTTACAATTAACAAAAACCACCATGGCTAGAGTGCAATTTTTACGCGCCTCGCGTGGGATTGCACGTGAGGCGCGGAAGGACCTATTTGTAATTCTCAGAAATCCAGGGCCCTTTAGCAAAAATTACGTTTTATTTACAACGTGCTATTTATTTTACAATATTAAAAATTAAATACAAAAAGTGTGGGGGTTGTATATGCAATTTACCCCAACAGGCGCTTCATCCAACGGCTGATCTTCATCCACTAATCCACGGGGCGCCTCTACATGAGCAGATGACGCTTCGCGATCCGACGTCTGAGATTAGATCACTTGCGTGATCCAACGGCAAAGGCTCTGGAAGATCGGACGTCCGTGATTACACCTGGGATCTTCATCTTCATCCAGCGGCGGGGAGCTCACGTGCAAGAAAGGGAAGCAAGCTCGCCGGGGTGAGCTTCTTCCGACCAGATCTCGCTCCTCCACCAGTCTTCGCCGCGCCTGAAGGTCCCAAAAGCTTCCTGGAGGGTTGCTCTATCTGCAGGAGTGCTTGGATCGGCTCGGAGAAGGAACGGAGCTCCAGATACCTCCGCCAGCCTGTGAATCGTCTCCTGGTGCTCTTCAACGCACCTAACCTGCACAGGAAGACCACATGGCTCGAGGGCTCCTCCCTCGACCTGAAATTGAAGCTGTTAGCACAAGAAATGGGCGAGGTGGCGAAGCTTCCGGCAAGCGGTGGAGCTGGAGCTTCGATTCGCGGATCCAGGTGGGGATCTGGTTGGACAAGATGTTCTGGAGGCGGAGAAGACGGTGGGGAACGAAATGACAGTGGAAGGGAGTCGGGAAACAGTCGGAAACACGGTGGCGAAGTCACCGGAGCTGAGCTCCGGCGAACTTCGATTTAACTAAATTACACTACTCTAACTATCTAAATGCAAAATAAACGATGGCAATGAAATGCATGAACGAAAACCTACCTAAAAAACGTAAATGCGCAGCTTGACTTGGCCGGAGGGCCAAGGAGCAGGACGACTGCCGGAGCGCCGCCGTGGGTGCATCTCCTTCCTCCACGAGCCTCCACGACCTCCAGGGGACCTCCTGCTGTCACCAGGATGCACGATGGGCCGAAGGCGTGGGCTCTAGGGTTTAAGAAATGGCCAAAAAGTTCGGAAGAAGAAGATGGGTTTATTTATAAACATGGTTGGGCACCCTTATTGACCGGCCAAAATCAGAGAACTTGGGCTATGTACAAACGAATCGAATATGCGGCGAGGATCATGATGCATCTTGGAGAAAAATCCGTGAATAGATCGACGGTGATGGAGCACTGAGTCGAGCGGGAAAAATGCAAGAATTTTGGGGAGTTGCGGTTCTGACGGAAGTCAGAGGCGCAGGGGGAGTTGACCAGAGGTCAACAGTCCCTGGCCTCTGATTGGTCCATGTCGGCCAGATATTGACTTATTTATTACACGTAATAAATGAATTAATTAGATTTTACTTATAAAATAAAAAATGTTTATAAATTAATGTAGTATTTATTTATGATTTTTATTTAATTTTTTTGAAGTATTTTACTACGGTTTTATTTTATTAATGTATTTATAAGAATATTTATATGTATTTATTTTTATCTTGTTTATTTTTATTTTATTATTTTATTTTCTTATTTTATATAATTATAACTTATTTTTATGAGTATAAATATATTTTTATTTAATTTTTGTGAGTTTATTTACATGTTTAAATAAATAGGTATATTTATATGTAGGTATACTTATAGGTACTTTACCTATATATTATATACATTTTATTTATTTAATGAGTTTTATTTGTTTTTATTTTGGATTTGTATTTTTAGTAAGTTATATATACATTATTTTAAAATATAGATGGATAAAGAATAAAAGAATAAAATCCCTTTTTATTTATATACATATTGGTAGCATATGTATTTTGTCTATGTAGCTTATAGACTTATTTTATTTTACAAATTCTTTTTGGTTTTCTTTTAATTTCAATATGTACATGTATTATATACATTATTTACAAGATTCTAAAAATATAAATTTATAGAAATAATAAATATTGAATAAAATGAATATTTTAATCAGTCCTATATACAAGGTGGGCCAAAAACCTAACTTCTACAGATGAACTCCAAAAATTATGAAACCAATTTTATTAAATAGTTCTTGGAAAGCTATATACAATTAAAGGTGAGTTTGGTAATTTTGAGTTTTTATTTGCAAGATATGGGTCTGTGAAGTTGAGGTTTTGGCTTTTTATTCTGGGTATAAAATGTACACTGTGTGTTATTTTTACACAAACTTAATTTTGTATTTTTATTTACATTATTATCTACAACTTTCATGAACAAAGTTTCTTTATTTGATGAATAAATAATTAAATACAAAATAGGTGTCAAAAATGCATAAATAAATGAATTAATAAATGAGGTATTTATGGTATAATTGGCCCTTATCTCCCCCTACTTTATTCCTTGTCGACCAATTCCATGCTGGCCTTGGTCTCGAGGTTCGGGTCATAAAATATTTGCAATATTTTATTCCTTTTTCTTTTCTTCTCTTTATTCTATAATTTCGGCATTAAAAACCTTATTTTATGTACACTTAATACAATAAATAATGAATGCTATTATAGACAAATTGATGCTTTTTACATGCATTTGCTGGGGTTTTTAAGGCCAAAATGATAGAATAAAGGTGATGAAATGGAGATTCATCAACGGCCGGTGGGTCAAATGGGGTCTCCTGTGCGAACCAAAACCTGTAAAGAGTACGCTTCTCGGAGGCAAAGCTCCGGTGATGTTTATTGAGTGCAAAATAAGGAAAACGAGGCTGAACAGAGCTTTGGGATTCCGGCGAGGATGGAAGAAGGAAACCCGAGCCTAATCTTACCCAGGTGGATGAGTATTAGGATGATTAGATTGTGAGGGAAGATGGAGTGTGCATCGAGGAGTTAATCTGTGCGGATAGGGATGGATGTCGGAGCTCCAACAAGTTGGTCGGAGATAAGGTGCATGCGGCAGAGTGAAATGAAAAGATCAGAATGGATATGAGAATGCGAAGGATATATGTGGTACCTGAAGGTTCAGAGGGACTCGTAGGCTTCAAGCGATGATAGACGTCGGGGTGATGGCCTCGACCCTGCTGCGACGGGCGGGGAGGCTATACGCAACGCAGGTCTCCGGCCACGTTGGTGAGTTGTGGCTTTACACCACCAAAATCTGCTCCCAAGGGCTCCTCCAAGCTGCTATCACTCGGCTAGAGGTATCTAGGGGTAAAGGAAGAGGTGAGGCACGAGCTACCAAGTTGCAGAGGCAGATGAGAAGATTTATAGGGTTCCCAAGGGTCTGGAATGATTGAGCGAATGCGCTCAACCCTAGGAAGATCCATACCTTCCTAGGGATCCGTGAAGGTCACGGATCATAGGAGGAGGCTCGGGCGAAGAATCAGGGCAAGAGAAGCTCAAAATCGAGCGGGAAAAGTTAGAGAAGGAGCTTCGGCGAAAAGGCAGTGATCTGACCCGAGCTGGGAGGAGGCGTTGACTGGAGTGAACAAAACCTCCAAGACCAATCAGAAATAAAAATTCAATAAAAATAAAAAAATGTTTATTATTTTTCAAAGTATTTTCCTGTGATTTTTATTTTTTATGAAAATAAAATAATGTACATACAATATATAGTATTATATACAGGTATAATATACTATGTTATATGTACAAGTATTTTTATTTTATTGTTTTTACAAAAAATATACTTATTTATATTTTATTTATTTATAACACAATTTTAGGAGTGTAAAATAATTTTTTATTTTATTTTTTAAAAATTATTTAAAGGTATGTAATAAATAATAGATGTAATATATACAAGTGTGTTTTGTACAAGGAATGAAGGATTTTATTTTTATTTTTATTTTTATTTTTATAATTTTTATTTTTTTTATTTTATTTCTAGGATTATATACAAGGGTATAAAAATAGTAATTAAATGAATATATAAATAATATGCATAAGTATAGGTCATATATACAATACATAGTAGACCCTATCTCTCTCTACTCATTTTATTTTACGATCAGGTCAAAGCTTGACCTTCTCTTTGGATTTGGGTCACTCTGTATTTATTCTAAATGCCTCATTCCTTTTTCTTTTCCCTTTATTCTTTTATTTAGCCAAAAACATGCTTAATTGTGCAATATTAACAAAGATATGCAAGTTGCAAAGTTATTATATTTACAGGTAATTACATGTTGTTTTGCCAAGAAAAGGAGCTAAAATAAAATAATAGAGTGAGAATCAGGAATTCATCAGTTATGTACCATGTCCATCTTGATGATCATACAACTATTGATTCAATTATTGAATCATAGAGGGTGGTGCTTGGTTGAATATCTAAAGAGTTAGTTTGATGACTCATCAAGCACTGTCAACTGATTATTAAGAGATGATCTCCAGCATGAGAAGGAGATGGAAATCCTTTCTCTAAAGGCTGATATTTGACCGACATCTTGATGCATGTCCTCTGCATGGGAATAAAGATTCGGAGGTGCCAGATTAGTTAGGTAAAAGAGTTGACTTAACGAGATCGAGATAACCAAACTCCTATGTCGTATGTTGTCACGATATAGGCACGCTTCCTCTGACCAGATACAGGTGTGTTACTATATGTCTAAGTATGTACATTTGGCAGACCAATAGGTTGATGACCTAATCAAGGCCTATACACCGGCGCATTGGTATGCATACAAGGGCATATGAGTAATACGATCTCTCAAAGGGATCATACAGGTTCATTTACTAAACCGAAAGACATGAGCTCACTTATAGGATATTGGGAAGATCAAATTCTATGCATGATCGTATTTCTTTGGAAGCTTGACTAAATTTGTAGGTTTGATATATGTTTTTGGAAAGTATATGATCAACACTTGGGTATGATATATGCTTTTGGAAACTATATGATTGATACCAACTCTCAATGATCAAATGAGAAACTTAATGATAAAACCTTGAAGGAGACAGTCTAAACGAGATCTAAAATTCAGGTTTGTTTTGGGTCTTCCAGTATGCAGGATGTACACGTATTAGGAATGCCTGAGGGTGATGTTATCATAAAGGATTGTATAACCATGACACTTCCATTCATAGGGAGTGATGAAACGGGTCTGGATTTTAGTGGCTCCTCTCAGTAGAGAAGTGATCTGATCTTGGTCCAAATGTTGGACATTGATCTGAATGTGATTCGGATGCAATGAGAAGATTAGATTTGTGGTCCTGATTTTATCAAGCATCTATGAGAGATCCTCAAGATCTGGATTTGAGATGTGATCTCAATATCCAAGTCACTATACATGGAACAATAAAATTGTCATGTCCTTATCTCCAAGTATCTGCGGAGAAAGCGTATTATCCTTGAAAGAGATCAGGATAATTTCATTGTTGATATATGTATTCAAGCATTGAGAAAATTGATAATTAAATATGATTTAATTATCATGAATAATATGAATTTGATTCAAGCTATAAGGAGAGTTATCTTAGATAATTAAATGTGATTTACTTATCAAAGATATGAATAATGTGAATGTGATTCATATTATTTGGGCACATGAGAATATAGATCCAATATGATTAAATGTGATTTAAAAATCATGGATATGAATAATGTGTATAGAACTATCCATATTAATCATATATATTATAAATGTGATTTATGATATATAAGAGAGGGCTATTTGTAATTCACATTTGTTAATGTTGATGGACAATAAATTGAAAATGAAATTTATATTTTATTTTGGGTTGTGAATGTGAATCACAAATTTCCAATGGCATGATTGCAATGTTCACAAAATAAATTGGATTTATTTTTATGAAATAATTTACAACAAAAATTGTTGCAAATATTGGAGAAATTCATGGGAAAATGGAATCTCATAGAATAAGAGGAGAAAGCCACCTTCCTTATAGAGAGGGTGGACGACCACAATTCCTACATGGAATGTGGTGGTCGTCCACCCCACTCATGGAAGGAGGCTTGCCTCCTTCCTATTTCTCAAATGGAGGCTTATTTAATGTAAATCAAATTATAATCAATATATGTTTGATTTAATTAAATTAATTATTATTGTATTTTTAGCAACAAGATCATAGCCATTAAAAGAAACACAAATCAATGTGAGCCATTGGATTTGTGTTGTCCATGGATTGAGAGCCATGGATCCCAAAATTTTATAAAAGGAGAGGCAACCCCTTTGCTCTTCTTTACACACATACAAGTTGGAGACAACAACTATTGCTCTCTCACTCTCTCTCATTCTCTACACACACGCTCTCTCTCTCTCTCTCATTGTGGTCGTCCACCATGGAGCCCTACAGAGAGTCGTCATAGCCGCAGCGTCGTTACAAGATCAGGAGGTTTGTCGCTTGGATCATCAACATGGATTGCGAGGAAGCATGTGTTTCATCAACGCGCTCGAAAGCGTCTCCTCCGTTGGATCGGACTTGAGACAGGGGGAATCTTCGTTTAGAGACTCAATCGCAACCATGCTTCAAGAGGTAACCTTAATACTTGTTTGTGGTTTAGATGAAATGATCTGAGAAGTGGTCTTGGATCATGTTGTTTCATCGCATGAAATTTTTTAAATTCCGCTGCCTCGAGCAACTATTGCGACTAGTCGCTCCTAGCATACAATGCGATCCTTACGCTTCCGTTATACGCTTAAGGATCTTACCATATCCTTCAAGTGGTATCAGATCCAGGTTGGAGGTTTCGGATACGATCCATAAATCTATGACGACTTGGGCTCATTAGGGTTTGCGAAACTTTTATCGCATTTGGTCCACGCAGCCCTGTTTTGTGAATATTTTCGACTCTATCACTATTGATTAACTACGAAATTATCACTTGGATTTTGTTTCTCATTAAAAAAGGAAATCGTGGGATTTGAGTTTGTGTGATTTCGAATCCGATTGCTCAAGTTATGATCATTTTAATGAGCATGTATCTACTATTTCAGGGATTGCAAATCTTACATAATTAAAGAATTAAGTACGGTTTTGAAATCGCTAGAAATACGTGAAAATCACTTGAATTATGTTGTAAATCAAATTGTAAAACTATGGAAACTTATTTTGTTTGATTTGGATCTAAATTGATTAAGATATTCTAACTTTAATAAGTGAAAGAAACTGCTGAAAATTACTTTTCTAATCAAGAACCTTAAGATTGTCATTTAATCAATTAATGAAATTAAATAGTTTAATTTCCTGAAATAATTATGGATAAATATTTGAGGATATTTTATTATAATTCTTTCCTTAAATGGTAACCAATAATTGCTTAGATATGATCTAGATCACAATTGGTTACATGAACTTTCCAACAAACAAATTTGCTTGAATAGGATTGGAGATTTGTTTACCAAATCTCCTTATAATGTTAATCAAAAATATTTTGATTATTATTATATAATATAACTACAGTTGAAAGATCGATTATAATCTTAAGTACAATGTGATCAATTTGGTATTATCCTTTCTCGAGGCAGATATGGTGTCTAGTCGGGGAGCGTTGAGGTAGCAGGTTGCACCGTGTGCGGTCTGTTCCACTCCCATCAGTACTGGCCATGACAGGGGTAGGGAAGGGATAATGCTGGAGAGATCATGATGTATTTTCTAATTATTAAAATTCAAAATAATACGTATTTGAGATAATACCATATTTCAAGTAACAATAAAGAATGTTTGTTGGATATTAATTGGATCATTAATTTAATATGATTAGATTGATTGGAATCCAATTAAATAAAAATACTCTATTATGAATAGAGTTGTTAATTCCATTGGAAGAATTAATTGTAATGATTATGATTCATAATGATTAATTAGAATTTGAACATGATATGGAGGATCACGTAAGTGACATCCATGGTCCTCCATCAAGGCTACATGTTCAGTCGCCAGGGATTGTATGTAGGAGACGTAGTCCGAAGTGACAGCTCATGCATACAAGCGCATCTGGATCGGGCTCTTTGCTTCTCGAAAGAGTAAGTTGTATGCGTCGTGAACCCATTATCGAGTCCGCATATTATTGGGGTGATATTGGATTGCGCATAGCGAGTTCTATTCATGTTGACGGTTGGTTCAATTAACGATGGGCCAACATCACCTTAGGGGTGGTGGGCCCTGGTGTTAAAGACCAAATTGGGAATGCAAGTTGGACTTGCAAGGCAGAATGTGTTCCCGCTTCTTTTTATCTGAGTTACAGGTTCTCATATTATTGGGATGTGACAAAGATAAGGAAGGAGATCCTAGATCTTGTTTGAGTTTTAATGGTAAGTATATTTCTTACATTGAAAGTGATTAAGGGAATGAACTTTCATTGTTGACAAGGTAAGACAACTTTGATATAAAGATTCCTAAATAAAAGTAAAGTATGTGTATATATATTTATATATATTTGTGCTTATTCCAGATAATCATCAGTAAACCCACTCATTTCTATACTCAATAATAACCAGTGAGATATCATGGATTGGATCCACGATCAAGATATTGTACTTGCAGTTGGATCCATATTGTATGTGGTTGTAATGTGCAAGTTTCCTCATAATAATACGGAATGATAATTAAATAGACAATGAGAAAACAACCTAGGGTTTGTGTGTCTTTATAGTCTTGATCTCTCATCGAATGTACTTTGGAAGTGACATGTCGATGACGATCGCAATTGTCAAATAATCCTTATAAAATTCTAAGAAGATGTTCTGACATACATGTGTGCTCTTGACATTTAATCATGAATGACATGGTTCACTACATCATGTAGAATGGTGGCTCTATAAGAGATGATGTATTCCAAATGTTTTAGTACCTACCTGAACCTAATTCATTAAGAGTTAATATGGATGTAGATACGATGAGTGTCATCATTCTATTGTCTATACTCAAGTCATTCATGAATCTTCATAATATTCATATTGTATGAATTAAATGAAGCATGTATAAATATTGGAATACTCTTATATTGAAATCTTTTGAGTTCAACATAAGAGTTCCTTTGTCTTAAGCATGGTTGTTTATTGATGAAGGGAGCGCAATGGAAGCATGGGTCGGACACAAGTAAGAAGAAAAGTCAAAGAGTTTATTGTACTTCTGTGACTTCCATATGACATCCAAAAAGCTGGATGAATGCCAATACTGCAATAAGCCGATGTTCTGATAGTATGACTATCTTGGATCCTTAGAGAAGGACCCAGATAGTGCATCAGAATAATCTATATCTATATAATATCATTGAAATAGACTTTCTTATTAGATAAGATCGAAGTTTAATAATTGTATCTCATTCTTCTAGTAACACTTGCAATCGATTGCCTATGTTTTAGAAGATTAGAAAATTTGATCATAAGGTTTAATAGTCATCCACATGGATGTTGATGCAATTGTTGTAACAATCTCTATTGTAGATAGACCATATTTTCAGTTAGAGACCTTAGTCTTAGAGTATGTCTCTATGACCTAGATATTAGAATACACTCATAGTTTATTTCTAAGTGTTGGAAATAAACATGAATTTTGGAATAAAGATACATAAAGAGTTATGATGGATATATTTCAGAAAGTAATCTAATATCTAGAGGACTTTACTAAATTAGAAAATTAATTAATAGTTCATTAACAATTTTAATACTGAAAATTAAACCTTTAAAGATCAATAGGAGGATGAAGATCATTTAACAATGATCTAGCATCAAACCTTGGACACATGTCTATTGATAAGATCAATAGACCGGTAGGATATTGATCTTTAGATTGTCTGAAGATCCAAAATCTTACATACTTATGAATATTGTATTCAAATTAAAATGTCAGTACACCCTTATCTGAAAATGGTGTAAGATGCCAAGGTATTCAAGATCTCATACATATTGATGTATGTGTATCATCTATATCATAATAAACATTATGGATATGTGATATCTATTGATGATTATTTGTGATATGAGATTTCTTCTCTTCACCTTAGAAAGCTTTGAAATGTTCAAAGATTTCACAATTTTTGTTTAGAACCAAAGTTTCAAGGAAGATGAAATGAATTTGATCTAACCTAGGTAGCTTGTACCTATTAGATGAATTCAGGGAATACCTTATGGAGATATGAATATCATTCCTATCTCACTCCTCCTGATACACCTAAACTCAATAGAGTAGTAGGGAGATACGATTGGATCATGTGTAACATGATTTGATCAATAATGAATATTAGCATAATTACATCTTAGTTTCCAAGGTATATATGTGGTAGAGACTACAATATATATATATATCCTTAATAAGATTCCATGCGAGTTAACTGGAATCTAGCACCAGAGAGTGCTACTTCATTTGGAAAATAAAGGAAGGTATTGGATATCTGCTTTGTGACCTTGAGATTCTTAAAAGATTTCATATTTAAGGACATGATTCTTAGATGATTACTCTTTTGAGAATCAAGATGAGCATGAAGTGAAGGGACTTATTTAATCTTGAGAAGATAATGAGGCTTCTGAAATTAGGAAACTAAAAGGACAATTAAAGATGAAACACTCATACCTCTTCAAATGAGTTTGAGGATGGTTTCCATGTGTCAGTTGAGTCTGACAATGATCTTACTCCATGTGATGAAGCTTCTGAAGATCATGACATGGAAAGATGGATGTTAGCAATAAAGTCTAAAGTAGACTTCATATACAAGTGTTGTATATGGACCCTCGAGGATCCACCTATGAGGGTAGGTCCCGTTAGGTGTAAATGGATCTTCAAAAGGAAGACGGAACCTGATGAGAAGGTAGAGACCTTAAAAGCATGGTACGTATCCACAAGATACACACTAAAGAGAAGACATCACTTGCGATGAGACTTGCTCTCCAGTAACCATGCTTAACCAATCAAAATATTACTAACTCTAGCTACACAACTTGACTTTGACATCTTCAAGATGGAAGTCAATGTTGCATTCCTCTATGAATAACTCTCTAAGGATATTCACATGAAGTAGCGTCAGGGCTTCATGGTCGAGGAAAGCAATGTATGCAAGCTAAAGAACTCCATCTATGGACTCAAATAAGCTTCTTGTAGTTGGAACATAATATTTGATGAAATTATAAATGTTATGATTTCATATAGAATCTTGACGAACCATGTGAAGCTTAGTGAGAGTGCCATTGTGTTCATCATGCTAAATGTAGATGATATCCTAATCATTTGAAATGATATAAGGATAATAATAATGTGTTTTATAATTTAGTTGTTCCATACCTTGAGATATGATCTCAATGATACCTCTTAGATCTTAGTTCTAAAGTTGTTCAGAAGCAATGAGAAGAGGGTATTGGGAGCGTCACATTAGTAGTACACCATGGACATATTTCATTTTCTGGAAAATTCCAAGAAAGGCTTCTTTCTCTCAAGATATGGTACTGACCTATCTAAAGGGATAGCACCTCAAAGAGTTTAGGAAGTGAATGCTAAAACTGCATGCCCTTGTGCATCAGTTATGAGAAGTCGGGTGTATGCTAAATGTGTACAAAAGTCAGATGTCTGCCATGCAATGGGAGCGGGTAAACTATTACTAATACTACTATGGAGATAAAATACTTGATTGCAGTAATAATAACATCTTCAAAGATGACAAGAGATAGTGATCTCTAAGTCTTATCTTCGAGAGCTTAAGACATTATAGATAGAGATCTAAAAGGTCTTAACTGCAGATACCTTAGGAGATAGAGATCTCCAGGAATAAGGGTATTCTTATAAGGATAATGGAAATACTGGTTATAATAATTATTGAGTTATAGTATCAAGGATACTATAATTGACAATATTGAGTATTGATTGCATAAAATGCAACATTCGCATTGGATGCGAGCACTGCTACTAGGAGACATGCAAGTGTCGTAAAAGGAATTAGCACAGTCTTTTGAGAACATAGTGACCGATCAGCATACCTAGCTATTTTTTCTAAATAGACTACGATTTTCACCTGAGTGTGGGTTTAAAGATTAGCCCATTAATGGCTCTTTAGTCTAGTGAGAGATTGTTGGACATGCGAGCCCACGACGAGCCATTGTGCAATAAATATTATTACGAATAGCATTCCCTAATCTGAAGTGAAGAATAACTAATTTGCATAATAGGTCCCTTAGTACAATTAAGGTTTTGTACCATGGCCATCTTGATGATCATACAACTATTGATTCAATTATTGAATCATAAAGGTTGGTGCTTGATTGACCGGAGACAGATGTGTTACTATATGTCCGAGTATGTACATTTGGCAGACTAATAGGTTGATGGCCTAATCAAGGTTTATATATCGATGCGTGGGTGTGCATACAAGGGCATATGAGTAATACGATCTCTCAAATTGATCATACAGGTTCATTTACTGAACCAAAAGACATGAGCTCACTCATAAGATATTGGAAAGATCAAATTCAGTGCACGGTCGGCTCGCTTTAGAAGCTTGACTGAATTTATTGGTTGGATATATACTTTTGGAAAGTATATGATCAACACCTGGGTATAATATATGGTTTTGGAAGGTATATGATCGATACAAAGTTACCAACTCCCAATGATCAAATGAGAAACTTAATGATAAAACCCTGAAGGAGACAGTCTAAAAGAGATCTAAAACTTCAGGTCTGTTCTGGATCTTCCAGTATGCAGGATGTACAGGTATTAGGAACATGGAATGCCGTATCGATATCGATATCATTTCGATGTCGTATTGATACGATATTTCGACAATATATCGATGATATATCACCGAAATATCGCCCATATCGATGAGCCTTTGTGAAGAAAATACCTGGAAATTGGGATATATCACCATATCGGTGCCCATATCGGTCCCATGTCGATATCAATATATAGCGATATTTCCTTCCATGATTAGGAATGCCTAAGGGTGATGTGATCATAAATAATTGTATAACCATGATGCTTCCATTCCTAGGAAGTGATGAAATGGGTCTGGATTTATTGACTCCTCTCAACCGAGAAGTGATCTGATGTTGGTCCAAATATTGGACATTGATCTGAATGTGATTCAGATGCAATGAGAAGATTAGATTTGCGATCTTAGTTTAATCAAGCATCTATGAGAGGTCCTCATGATCTGGATTTGAGATGTGATCTCAATATCCAAGTCACTATACATGGAATAATACAATTGCCAAGTCCTTATCTCCAAGTATCCGCGGAGAAAGCGCATTATCCTTGAAAGAGATCGGGATAATTTCATTTTTGATATATGTATCCGAGCATTGAGAAAATTGATAATTAAATGTGATTTAATTATCATGAATAATATGAATTTGATTCATATTCTAAGAAGAGTTATCTTAGATAATTAAATGTGATTTAATTATCAAAGATATAAATAATGTGAATGTGATTCATATTATTTGGGCACATAAGAATAGAAATCCAAGATGACTAAATGTGATTTAATTATCATGGATATGAATAATGTAGATATCACTATCCATATTAATCATATATATTATTGTTGGGAAACGGGAATGAGTTGTTTATTCCATAGCCCTAGGCTCTCTTATATAGGAGAGTAGCCTATGGGTAAATTACATAAAGAGGATAACAAGAAAATAAAATAGCAAAAAGACACAATAACTAAATATGCGTCAACACTCCCCCTCAAGATGGAGCATAGATGTCAATCATGCTCAGCTTGGAAGCACACTTCTGAAACGGGCCACGTAACAATGCCTTGGTGAATATATCTGCAGTCTGGTTCTCTGAAGTAACATGGGATGTGGTAATGAATCCTTTCTGAATCATATCACGTATGAAGTGGCAATCCACCTCAATATGCTTGGTCCGTTCATGAAATGCAGGATTGTTTGCAATGAACAAAGCAGCCTGATTATCACACTCCAAGTTCATAGGAAGTGGTATATCTAAGCATAAATCTGTCAGCACTGCTTTCACCCACATCATCTCTGTAGTAGCCTGGGCCATAGCCCTATATTCGGATTCAGCACTGGATCTAGCTACCACAGTTTGCTTCTTGCTCCTCCATGAGACTAGGGCATCTCCAACATAAACCGCATACCCTGAGGTGGACTTCCTATCCTTAGGACATCCTGCATAGTCTGCATCTGCGCATGCTGAGACAGAAATCCCCTTTCCTTTCTTGAATAGCAGACCTTTACCTGGAGAAGATTTGAGATATCTAAGTATCATGTGTATTGCATCCATATGCACCTGACGTGGCTGCTCCATGAACTGGCTCACACGGCTCACTGCAAATAATATGTCTGGCCTAGTGATCGTGACATATAACAATTTGCCTACCAGCTCTCTGTATCTTCTCCTGTCAACCTCCTCTGTGTCATCATCATACAGCTTCATGCTCGGGTCCATTGGTGTCGCAGCAGGTCGACACCCTAGCATACATGTCTCACTCAGTAGATCTGTGACATACTTCCTCTGTGACATGACTAATCCATACGGATTTCTGGCAAACTCCAGCCCCAGAAAATATCTAAGGACTCCCAAGTCCTTGGTGACAAACTCGGTCCCCAGCCTTTCCTTTGCCTGCTTAATGCCCTGGTCATCATCACCTGTAATCAAGATATCGTCAACATAAACCATGATTACAACAATACCTCTTGCCGTCTTCTGTACAAACAAGGAATGATCAGCATTGGAACGTTTGTATCCTTGTTTCTCAAAGAGGTCTGACAGCTTCTGGAACCATGCTCTGGGGCTCTGCTTAAGGCCATAGATAGCCTTATGTAATCTGCAAACCTTGGAACACTCCCCCTCAACAGCAAAACCTGGTGGTTGTTGCATGTAGACTTCCTCCTGCAGGTCGCCATACAGAAAGGCATTCTTCACATCCAGTTGATAGAGTGGCCAGTCCCTAGTAACTGCAACTGATAAGAGGATCCGCAGAGTGGAATGACGAGCCACCGGGGAGAACGTGTCAAGGTAATCTACTCCATATGTCTGTGTGAATCCCCTTGCAACTAGGCGTGCCTTGTACCTGTCAATGGAGCCATCTGCATTATGTTTCACTGTAAATACCCACTTACAACTCACCGGGTTGACATCCGGTGGTATAGTAACCAAGCTCCATGTTCCTCTAGACTGAAGTGCCGCCATCTCTTCCTCCATTGCTAGCCGCCATCGAGAATCTTGCAAAGCCTCATGGTGGTTCCGTGGAATATCCGTAGTTGAAAGTGCCAATGCAAACGTCCTGAATGGTCCAGATAGCCTCTCAAATGAAACTGCTGCTGATACTGGATACTTGGCACAGCTTCTCTTCGGCTTGCGTAGAGCAATTGGAACATCCAGATCCTCTGTGGTATCACCATGCTCCTGTAAGGCATCCTGCTGAGAAATGTCGTCAGATCCATCAACATTAATATTTTCATTACATACCATAGGCGAGCTAGTGGACTGGTCAGGACCATGAGCTTGATTCGGCCGCCGGGTGTAATGGAATGGTAACGGGGATATTATTGGTGGCGGTGGTGGTGGTGGTGGTATTGGTAATGGTGGTGACGGCTGTGGTGATGGTGGTGACGGCTGTGATGTTGGTGGTGCCATGAATACGGTATCAGGAGATAATGGTGGTGGCTGCATGTTCCCGGATTCTGAAAAATACATAATGGATTCAAAGAATGTAACATCTGCACTGATCATATACCGCCGACGCACAGGGTCAAAACACTTGTACCCCTTTTGGGTTCTGGGGTACCCCACAAAGACGCACTTGACAGCCCTAGGAGAGAGCTTGTCAGTACCGGGCGACAATTGATGGACAAATGCGACTGAACCAAACACACGAGGAGTAAGAATAAACAAATCCTTGTCAGGGTAAATAAGTGAGAAAGGAATTTGTTCATTCAAGACAGACGAAGGCATACGGTTGATAAGGTAACATGCAGTAAGAACTGCATCACCCCAGTAGGAGTACGGAACATGACTCTGAATAAGAAGTGACCTTGTAACATCAAGTAGGTGACGGTGTTTTCTTTCGGCAACCCCATTCTGTTGAGACGTATGAGCACACGATGTTTGGTGAATAATCCCTTTTGAGGAGTAGTAATTGGCTAGAATGTTGGTACATAATTCCAAGGCATTATCACTTCTCACAATCTTGACAGATGTAGAAAAAACATTTTGAATTTCATTTAGAAAATAGATAATAATATTTCCAGCTTCAGATTTATTTTTCATCAGAAAGACCCATGATGCTCTAGAGAAATCATCCACAAAAACAATATAAAACCTGTGTCCCTGATGATCGGGAACACGACTTGGACCCCAGACATCGACATGAAACAACTCAAACTTGGAGTTACTACTCCGACCTTGACTACTGGGAAAAGACGACCTGTGATGTTTTCCCAACTGACACGCCTCACACTGGATAGGTGTGTGAGAGATACTATATGGTAGGACTAGACGCAACTTCTGAAGCGGTATATGACCAAATCGCAAATGCCACAGGAGAGGAGATACTTGTTCAGCAGGAGAGGATGTGGTTCCAGCAAATGGGGTCTGGTTCAGACGGTAAAGGCCTCCTTGCTCATAGCCATGACCAATCACGTTGCCCGTACGGATGTCCTGAAAAATCAAAGAAGATGGATCAAAAATAGCTCGACAGTGAAGATCCTTCGTGATCTGACTAATCGACAACAGATTCATAGAAAAATGTGGTGCATGTAGGACATTCTTCAGTTGTATAGAGGGTGTCAATCTAATCTCCCCCTGACCAGTGATAGGGGAATGCGTGCCATCAGCAATTACTACTGTCCGTCCTGGAGGGATCTGGGTGTATCCTGTAAGTAGACCCTGGTCACCACATAAATGATGTGTGGCGCCCGAGTCCATGATCCATGGCAGTATATGAGATCTACTACTGTGGAGTGCAAGTGTACTACCTGAAGTACTGGTAGATGCAGAAGCAGTGGCAGAGGCAGCAGTATCAGTATGACTCTCTGTAGTCGGTGCTGGGCCAGATGGTGGGATAATGCCCCTGAGTCGGGCAACCAGGTCATCAAAGCGCTGATCCAGTGAAGCAGCAGACGGAGGCTCTATCTGTTCAGCGGCTCGTGCGGATGCAGGAAACCCATGCTTCGAGTAGCATGTATCTTCAGTATGTCTGACACGGCGACAATATGAGCATGTTGGCCTAGTGCGGCCACCTCTCCCACGAGGAGTACGTCCACGGCCCTGATGATGAAATCCGCGGCCTCTGTTGGCTGCCATAGCTGAGGGATTCTGATTCGCTACTGCTGAAGGTACTGTGATCCTGCTCAGTCTGTGAAAAGCTTCCTCCATGGGAGGAATAGTTGAGTCCGCCAGAATCTGTGAACGTGCTGCCTCATACTCTGGGTCGAGAGCAGCAAGAAACACACCCACCATCGTCGCATTTCTGTACGTCTTCTGCTGTTCTGGTGTGGCAGTAAGAGGCATGAAGCTATAGAGCTTATCAAACATCCCTCTCAATGATGTATAGAGAGAATGTAGAGGACGACCATTCTGCTTTATCGTGAAGATATCATGTTGCAGTTGCAGAATTTTCGTCTCGTTCTTTGCTTGTGAATAAGTTGCTGCCAGGATATCCCACATGTCTTTGGTTGTAGGTTGATGTAAAATGTCATTGGCGATTTCAATAGCCAATGTGCCAGATAGACACACCTTGGCATAAGCATCATCAGCCTCCCATGAGGCATGAACTCCAGTCTTCTCTGCAGGCTCGGGTTCGGTAAGAATATGCTTCTTACCCGTAGACTTCATCATACTCATGAACTGCATTGCCCACAGTTCATAGTTCGTACCATCCATCTTGACAATTGGCGCTGGACCACGAAATGCGCCCATAGATGGGATATCTGCCTTGCTTTCTGACATACTGGAGACGGAAGACTGGAGTGACCGAGAGAAGATAATCTTTGTCTACACTGACATAGACGGGATTAGTTGCTTGTGTAGACCTCAAACAACTAACCCCATGGATCTGCGCGCGCTACGATCCGCACGCGCACAGTATATACACGTAATATGTGGCCTTCACGCACTGATTGGCAGGAGATAACTTGCGCGCTGTGAGATAGTGCACGCTACTGCTTCCTGTTACGCGATGTCTTGTGCCCTAGTGCACGCTATGAAGGAGTGCACAGCACGCTGGAAGGGTGCTGCACAGATGCGCGCTGGAAGGGTGCTGCACAGATGCGCTGGACAGATGCACGCTGGAAGGGTGCTGCACAGGTGTCGATGTCGATCAGCGCAGAGGCGATGCTGTGCGCCTACTGTGCGCCAGATGCGCTAGGGGCGATGCTGGAAGCGCCCGGTGCGCGAGATGCGCAGACAGCGCAGTGCGCCAGATGCGTACTTAGGCGCACGATCTGCTGAAGGCGCACAAGGGCTGTAGGCGCAGATCGGCTGGAGACGCACAAGCGCACAAGGCGCAGATCGGAGAAGGGACCTTCGATCGGGGAGGCGCAGATCGGCTGATGATGGGTTTGGCGGCGCCGAGAGGGAGAGAGAGAGAGAAGAGAGGCCGGCGGGTGGGGAGGGGGTAGGTTTAGGGTTTCGAGAACTCCGGTCTAGGACCGTCGCTCTGATACCATGTTGGGAAACGGGAATGAGTTGTTTATTCCATAGCCCTAGGCTCTCTTATATAGGAGAGTAGCCTATGGGTAAATTACATAAAGAGGATAACAAGAAAATAAAATAGCAAAAAGACACAATAACTAAATATGCGTCAACAATTATAAATGTGATTTATGATATATAAGAGAGAGCTATTTATAATTTACATTTTTTAATTAAATGCTAATGTGAATTGGATTCACATTGGACAATAAATTGAAAATGTAATTTACATTTTATTTTGGGTTGTGAATGTGATTCACAATTTTTTAATGGCATGATTGTAATGTTCACAAAATAAATTGGATTTATTTTTGTGAAATAATTTGCAACAAAAGTTGTTGCAAATATTGTAGAAATTCATGGGATAATGGAATCTCATGGAATAAGAGGAGAAAGCCACCTTCCTTATAGAGAGGGTGGACAACCACAATTCCTACATGGAATGTGGTGGTCGTCCACTCCTCTCATGGAAGGAGGCTTGCCTCCTTCCTATTTCTCCAATAGAGATTGATTTAATGTAAATCAAATTATATTCAATATATATATGATTTAATTAAATTAATTATTGTTGTATTTTTAACAATAAGATCATAGATGTGAGCCATTGGATTTGTGTTGTCCATGGATTGAGATCCATGGATCCCAAAATATTATAAAAGGAGAGGCAACCCATTTGCTCTTCTTTACACATACAAAAGTTGGAGACAACGACTATTGTTATCTCTCTCTCTCATTCTCTACACACCCTCTCTCTCTCATTGTGGTTGTCCAACATGGAGCCCTAGAGAGAGTCGTCATCACCGCAGTGTCGTCGTTATGCTGCTGGATTGTTTGGTTGTGGATCTTCGTCTCCTTCAGTGCGCCTCGCTCGTGAAGAGGACATCGTATCTCGTGTTATGAGATCAAGAGGTTCGTCGCTTGGATCATCAACATGGATTGCGAGGAGCGCGCATTTCATCAACGCGCTCGCAAGTGTCTCCTCTCGGATCGGACTTGAGACAGGAGGTCTCTTCGTTTAGAGACTCGATCGCAACCATGCTTCAAGAGGTAACCCTAATACTTGTTTGTAGTTTAGATGAAATGATCCAAGAAGTGTTCTTGGATCATGTGGTTTCATCGCATGAAATTTTTTAAATTCCGCTGCCTCGAGCAACTAGTGCGACTAGTCCCTCCCGATCGCATACGATGCGATCCTCACACTTTGGTGATGCGCTTAAGAATCTTACCATATCCTTCAGGAAGTTCTAACAATATCCTCCCAACCATTAACGACATTGATCGAGAAGAACAAAACCTCACTACGAGAATCTCGGGTTGGTCTCTAGACCTAGAACAAGATTGGCATCAGTATGTTGATAAATGAACAACAGGATGCGGATGCACAATTAACCACCACCACAGAAGTACGTGAAGAAAAGATAATCAGATATGATGGTGCTCGGTCACCTTTCACGACCAGAGAAGAAAGATCGCTATAACATAGCATGAGTACAACGTTCTATGTTCACTCGCTCTCTCACATTCTTCTCTTCTCTCCCACTCTTTTTCTCTTGTGGTATTTCCTCTTGTTGTGGTGTAGAGGCAATCCTCCATCCCCCCCCCCCCCAATATTTAGCCTAATTACGACCCCATAGTCATGTTCCCATTAGGACTATATATAGAATACAATTCAACTACTATTAAGATTGGGAGTCTCATCCCATTAAGATTCATAATCCTAATATGACCCTAATTCTAGCAATCTCCTCCTTGAATTGAATTCCATCATGATCTCTTCATCATATTGAGTCTGTGTCGGGCCATCCTCATCATCTTAAGGTCTCATGCAGAATCTCGCCGACTCTGGGTGATGCACCTGTCACTGGGCGCCTTCGACATGCCCCCCTCTCAAGCACACTCGCACAACTCAGCATTGTGCTTCATGTTGCAGTACCACAAATCTCTCGTGACTAGAGAATGTGCCAACATCCTCTGGTAAAGCGAATCACATTCACTTCTCCTTATAACGCACTTCTGCAGTAGAGATGCTGATAACATGACACTCTCTCATCGTATTGCTCGTCTTGGGAATAACTGGAGCTCTATCACATGTCACGATCCTTCCCTCAAGCTTATACACCTTGTTTGGCATCCCCGTCCCACGCATCATGTGTGCTCTCTTGCTCACTCTGAGAACTCCCCCTTTAATGGTGACTTGATGTATCGTGACTCGATCGTTCACAGTAAAATCAGACTCTTTTTGGTTGTAGGAATGTGTCTAACACCTGTTAGAGTTTGTATTGCTCCATCAAACATGTGGAATTGCACTGATCGAATTCCCTTGACGTGGTGAACCTCTCCATCTCCCATCTTGATCATGCCATCATTACATACCTGATATGCACTAAGTTGCTCCCCAGATGAGCACACGTGACTTGAACATGCCGAGTCTAGAAGCCATCCTCGATCTAGCTTAATCTCATTAGAGCATGCTAGCAAATCTCCCTTGCTGGCTGCTTTGGAATCCTCTTGGTCGGATTCATATTCACCAACCTTCTTCTTTCATTTCTCCTTCTCATGTCTTGGACAATTGGCTATTTTGTGACCCTCCTTGTCATAATAGAAGCATCTGATCTGACCTCATGACTTGGATCGGCCTCTAAATTATATCTCCCTTGATCTTGAATGTCTACCCTCGGTTGCCAACACATGATCTTCATTATCTGTTGCATCATCTATTGACCTCTGTCAAGACTCATTCATTAGCAGCGAAGCAACTGTCTCGTCTAATATGATGGTCTCCTTGACATAAAGTAGTGTCATCACAATATGATCGTAGGAAGATGGAAGGGAACTCAACAAGATAAATGCCTTATCCTCCTCCTTAAAGAGAGATTCTCCTTCTACATTATTCTCTTCAAGTATGAGCACATATGTCAAAATCTTGTTGAATTCATCCAAGTCCACTTTGAGCTTTGTCACGTCAATCATCTTTAGGTAGTATAGCTTCTTCTTCGTCAATAGACAGTTCGTCAAAGATTTGAACTTGTATCGTCCCTCGAGCTTCATCCAAACCTCTGTCGGATCCTTCTTGCCGATGACTTCGCGAAGAGTGTTGTCTGCTAAGAACAGTTGTATCATACTGTTTGCAAGATCCCTCATCTCCTTCCACCATTCATCTTTCATCTTCTTTGGCTTCTTTTCTTTATCCTGGAGAGATTTTACAAGTCCTCGTGTGAGTATATTCTCCACCCGTTGTTTCCATAAGGTGAAATCTTCTTTCCGTTGAAATGTTCCAAGGAGAATGATGCACCCCTCGATGATAATTTCACCATCTGCTTTGTTGTCGTACCTCCTTGTATGATCTAAAAAATCATAGCAGAATCCCCCTGATCCGAACCGTCCAACTCATCCGGAGTATGCAAAACCCCTATCTGGACTCCTGGATCACCTCAATCAAACTCTAGATGCTCCTGATCTCAACGATTCACTGTAATTGTTGGTTCTTCACAGTCTTTGAAGAAGGTGCACCTATTGCATCACATCATCTTCTTGACGTCGAGCCTCTATCTAGTCCACCACGACATATCCCTCAGTGTCGTCGAACCAACCTCTGATACCAATTGTTGGTAAACGAACAGCCGGATGCGGATGTGCAATTGACCACCACCATGAAAGTACGTGAAGAAAATACAACCAGATATCATGGTGGTTGGTCACCTCTCACGACCGACGGAGAAGAAAAATCATATAAATTAGAATAAGTACAACTCTCTCCATTCCCTCGCTCTCTCACCTCTTCTCTTCTCTCACGCTCTTTCTCTTGTGGTATTCCCTCTTGCTGTGTTGTAGAGGTAATGCCTCCACCCCCTCTATATATATCCCAATTACATCTTCATTGTCCTATTCTCATTAGGACTATAAATAGAATACAACTAAACTACTATTAGGATTAGGAGTCCCATCCCATTAGGATTCCTAATTCTAATATGACCCTAATCCTAATACAACCTTCTCTCAAGCCATCAAAACTCAACATCTTCATATCCACCACGCTCGTATGTTGATCGGACTTCGTCATACACAAGGGATCAGTTGCACCTCCCCTTTGACCTCGAATATGAAGTAGCAGCTCCTGGAGTTGCACTGACACTCCTTCACCGGAGCATTCCACCAATGCACTGAGAACGTCGAAGCTCCTCCACATCACTATATTTCTCTCAGCCAAGCTCCAGAGCCACCATACGTTCTTGTTTTACTTCGAATCGCAACCATCATGCATGGAGGAACAGAGCAGCATGCCATCGCTTGAGCTTCGCTTCGTATCTGACCAAGAGGAGGAGGTGCCCGAACAATTATAACATACCGACGCCCTCGATCCCCTCCCCCGCCATGCACCGCCTCCTAGGGCTGCCAAACACCCATAAACTTCTGCTCGGGATCTCAAGTTCGGATGAGACCACCAGAGAAAGAAATTTGGGGCTCGAATTAGGAGAATGAGAGAAAAGTACGAGGAAGAAGATGTGGCTTGGGGGAGGGGAAGGTGTGGTTGTACAATTGTGTCCCTCGTAATTACATATTGGTTTGATTGAACCATGGTTTAGTTCAACTCATTCACGACCAAACTAACGAAATGGCACAAGTGATAACGGTGCAAGAAGTCAGTGGCACAACTGATATTCCAACAAAGGAAGGAGTATAACTGAAATTGCAAAAGTTAAGAAGGGTACAAGTGATAAAATCTCATAAATATATATGCACCAGCTTAAAGGGGGAGCATTAAGAATATAAAATAGGAATAATACTAGATGGAATTAGTTGTCATCTTTTTCCTTTATTATTTTATTACATGTTCTTTCCAAGTCTCCTCTCTATAGTAGGAGGTCTAGGGCTTGTAGAATAAGGCATACAAGTCTATATTAGGAGGTCTAGGCTTGACATTTTTTACTATGCACGTAGAAATGTTTGTTGATCCTGGTTGCATTCTGCGAAGCTCGATAGTACCTCTATTCGTCGTAATTATTCCTGGTTGCATTCTGTGAAGCTCGATTTTGTGCATTTCTGAACATCAACATAATACCATGCTATAGATTGGCCAAGGGATGACAGATTACAGAACAAGTCTACTGCATTTTAAAGACAGTACACAGAAGATGAATAGCAGCCCCCAGCTAACAGAAAACAGACAGAATATGTGATGTTTCATAGACAAACATTTATGAAAATTCCGTTCTTGCAGCATTTCATCAGAACGTGTATCTATCACAAGATGGAAGAAATCTTGCGCAATCGTATCAGTTTCTGAATGAGAGCTTTAAACTGTGGTATGAATCTGGCAAGTACCCATAGTGTTGAATGACTTTGTTGGCATTCTCAACCTGATGAATATTTCATGTCTGCTGAGATTGTAGGCACTCCCTCACAATCTCTCGAACCTTTCTCTTCATTATAGTGTTCTTCACGTTTCTAAGCATGCCCCTATAAAATATCTCCATCCGCAAGAGCGATGCATCATCGACGGACTCGATCGTATTATCCAATTCGCTCTTTATATCTAAACAATCCGACTCCTTCAGGGATTGAGGGAGATTCTGCTCATCAAAAGGCCTTCCAAATATCCCAACATGTAGTATAGTAGCATACCTTTCCATCAGCCTCAGTTTCGACTGTAGAGCTTGTATTTCATCTAAAGATGCTGCAGGAACTGACTTGCGGTGTTCACGATCTCGGTTTCTTCTTACACTGGAAGCGCTCGCCGTCGTTGTCTCTTTACTCTGCCTGCACCATCATGAGGTGGGAACATTACAGCACAAGGAGCAAAACTGTCAGCTGAATTACCTCTGCCCAACACACCATTCCTCCCCTACCCCATGCCCAAAGTTTGTATCCATCATTAGCCAGGAGGATTGTGTGGGCTGCACCACAAGCAATCTGTACAGGAATGCGGAATTTAGGTCCATCTGGTTCACGAGAATGCATGATCATAGCTGGAGTGCATCCCCGCCATTCTCCCTCGAAGCATCTGGGCACAGGCCTAGTCCCCTCGCCATTCCCCACGACCAGACATCACCAGTTGCTGAGACAATACACGTATGAAATAGGCCACAGTCAAGTGATATTGGAATTGCATTCTTTTGGTAATCCATGTACCGGTTGCGGGAACCATGAATTGGTTGTTGTCCCCAGTCCAAGCTGCCCATTTTCTCCAGCCCAAATGTCCAGCACCTACAACCAATCTCTTCTCCTGCAGTTTTCCTCTGTGTAAGTACAGCAGAATGAAATGCCCCGCATGCTATTTCATAGACAGACCATGGAGATTCCTCATTGAACATAGAGACTAGTTGAGGACGTGGTCTGTTTTCCACATCTCCCAAGCCTAGCTGTCCATGCTTGTTGTTGCCCCATGAGTAGCATATTAGATCATCCCCTCTAAATGTTTCGCCCGCGGTAACTAAAGCCAGAACATGCTCATTTCCACAAGCCACTTTAACGACAGTGCGCCCATGAAACTCCCAGATTGGCATTGGATCCGGGCAAATTCTAAGACATGTATCCGTGCTATCTGAGTCATCTGGTTGTGGGCAGTTGCCCCACATCCATAGGCCCCCATGAGTGTCGATCGCAAATGACATCATCCCTCCAGCTTTTACAGAACAAATCTGCAATTTTAGACATCATTAATCTATTGAGTTGACTTGAACAACACCATGGTATGCGCAAATCAAGCAAAAAGAGACAAAAATGGGAGCATAGCAAGTTCATTTCGGATTTCATTGGAAAAACTTTGAAACAAATTATGAGACCAACTACCTATAAGAATTCTAAAAACAATCCCTTTTTAAAATAAGACTGACGTAATACTCTGAGGATGGGAAATTCTTAGATAGAATACTAAGCTGAGTAAACAAAAAGCAACAAGCTTACGTTCTTTAATTTAATTAGATGTTAAAAATAGATTGGACTGTTGTTATTGTTGTTGGAAGGCATCCCAACTTAGCCGACCCTACTTACTTGTGGGAAAAGGCTTTGTTGTTGTTGTTGTTGTTAAAAAATAGATTGGACTATTGTCCTAAGTCCTAACCTATAATTCCCAGTGGTAACAGTACAGTATTTACTTACCTTCAAAGGGGTTTTTCCCTGGGATGCATTTGATCTGTCTGCTGCTCCATCTGTAGTGCCAACTCCATGAACTGTTCTACCAAGACCGGAAAGGAGGAATTCTCTTTGCCTTGACCAAGCTGGCCATCTATGAAATAGTCAAAGAAGTAACTAGACGTAGTGTATCTTGCTTTAAAATAAGAATACACGAGTTTTCGTTGATGCGGGATGCCTTTCCAAACTTTAGAAAAAAAATGAAAGGATACAAACATTGTAACCCCACGACCAAATGGATCCATCATCTGCCATGATGTTTGCAGTGGAAATCAAAGTCAGAAAAAGAAGACAGCATAAACAATAACATTTCTGTTAGAATTAGAAACATAGCTCGACTTTTATTGGGAGAAAAAATTGACCGGATAGCTACATGAGATGGAAATCATCTTGGAATTAGTAAGTTTAAAGGTGCAGAATTTCATAAAAAATTGACTTAGCTAGGATGGTATTTGGTAGGAGCTCATGTTTTGACTATGAAAAAATGCACAAGCTAGACAGATGTAACATTTAAGAAAAAGACCAACGGATGACTAACAGTTGTGGTTAATCATCAGTAACAGTTGGACCGTGTTTTTTATGCAACAGAGTGAATAAATACCGTGAGTATTTAAATGGCTACTAGAAGATCCTACTATCATCACCAGCAAACACATCCTGGTAAACATAAAATACTGTTGTTGCAAACCAAACATTGAGAAACACAGAGAATAACACAGGGATTTACGTGGAAAACCCTACGATGAGGGAAAAACCACGGGGGCATATATGAACCCTAATCTCCTTCTCAAAGGGATTAGGATTCTCTCTTCACTAGTTAATTGTAAAGGAGGGGGGATGAGTACATTTATAGGGCGGCGGGTAAACGGTCCCTCATCCCAAAGACCCGTTTACCCATTTACAACTCAACACTCCCCCTCAAGTTGGGCATATATATCGACCATGCCCAACTTGCCTACATTCAGCTCAAATATCACCGTAGGCAGCCCCTTTGTGAAGAGATCCACAATCTGATCACCAGACTTCAGGTAGGGAAGACACAACTGGCCATCTTCAATCTTCTCACGGATAAAATGTTTGTCTATTTCCACATGCTTCGTTCTGTCATGCATAACAGGATTATTTGCTAGGTTTATGGCAGCTTTATTGTCACAGAACATCTTCAATGGCATGATTGGTACAACACCCAACTCGGCCAAGAGAAGTTTTAACCATACGATCTCAGTAACTCCATTTGCCAGGGCCCTGTATTCGGCTTCAGCACTCAACCTGGAGACAACATTTTGTTTCTTGCTTCGCCATATGACCAGGTTACCACACAGATAAATAGCATATCCTGATGTTGACCGCCTATCATCCACAGATCCAGCCTAATCCGCATCAGTGTAACCTTCAATGTGCACACTATCTTGTTTTTTAAACACAAGTCCTTTACCTGGGAATTTTCACATAGCGTAAAATTCTGTTGACCGCATTCAAGTGAACTGTTGTGGGTGCATGCATGAATTGGCTCACCACATTGACAGCATAGGTAATGTCAGGTCTCGTGAGGGTGAGGTAAATTAATTTTCCAACAAGTTTTCTGATACCGCCCTGTTGAAGCTTCATTGAGAGGTTCACCATCTGCTTTGCTGAGCTTATGGTTAGCATCTATAGAGTAGTGACCGGCTTGCATCCAAGCAGACCAGAGTCCTTGAGTAAATTGAGTGCATAGTTCCGTTGATTCAAACACAAGCCACCAGGAGAGGTTGCCATCTCAATACCAAGGAAGTACTGTAACCTGCCCAAGTCCTTAAGTTCGAATTCTGTAGCAAGAACATGTTTTAGGTGGGATATTTCTTCATCATCATTACCGGTCAGAATCATATCATCCACATACACTAAGAGAATAGATATTTGTTCGCCCCTCTTTTTAATGAAGAGGGTATGATCTCCATTAGCCTGTTGATAGCCATTAGTGATCATCACAATCCTCAGTCTCTCGAACCAAGCTCTAGGTGACTGCTTGAGACCTCGTACAACGCTTTCTTCAATCTACAACACTTGCTTGGTTCCCCATCTCCAGGGGGCATCTCATGTAGACCTCTTCCTTTAAATTTCCATTAAAGACGCATTCTTGACATCTAGCTGATACATCTTCCAGGAGAACTGTACAGCCAGGCAGATAATAACACGGATCGTATTCATTTTGGCCACAGGAGCAACGTCTCAAGATAGTCAATCCCGTACTTCTGGCTATACCCTCTTGCAACAAGCCTTGCTTTGAATCTGTCCACTTTTCCAGCAGAGTTATACTTAATTGTGTAGACCCATTTAGAAACCAACCAGATGGGCACCTTTGGGAATGTCAACAACATCCCAAGTGTTGTTCCTTTTTAGAGCCGCCATTTCATCGTCCATAGCACACACCATCTTGGATCACCTTTTGCGTCAACAACATTCCTGGGAAGATCATAAGAATCAAGAAGAGTAAGGAAGCTTTTATACCTCGAACTCAACTTTGAGTAGGAAACGAAATCTTCCACGGGATATCGAGTAGAGGCTTGATTGTCCTGGGTGCCTTGCGCATAGCAATAGGGCGGTTATCGTTCATGCTTCCATCATCCTCGTCCACATCATTATCCACAACATTAGTGTCATCAATTTGAATATCAGGAGAAGAGGAACTACTTACAGTGTCTTGTGAACTTGGGATCATCCGGGAGTGATTGGGATGTTGATTTGGTAGTTGATTATTCACACAATCTCTCGTAGCATCTAACATCTCTTCTCGTCCATTCGGATCGTTCGTAACTCTGGCACTATCACTGTTGCTATCAGCGGTAATTGTATCTCTATGGTCATCATACGGATTCAGAAATTCATTCAAAAAATAAGTGGATTTTGATATTATCTATGGACTCCCCCTGAGTGGGAGACGTCCCATAGTAAGAGTCACATTCATGAAAAGTGACATCTTTACTCACAAATAACTTTCTGGATACCGGATCATAACATTTATACCCTTTTTGTCAGAGGAATATCCAAGAAAAATGCACTTGAGGGCTTGCGGATCCAACTTCCGTCTGTCAGGACCAGAAATGTGAACAAAACACACACAACCAAAGACACGAGGAGCAAGAGCAAAGGGGTGATTTCTCGGGATGCAAAAACAGAAAAAAGGAACCAACCTTTTAATAGCAATAGAGGGACGCCTGTTAAGAAGGTAAGTGGCAGTAAGCACAGCATCCCCCAAAAAATCTTGGGGACATTATGTTGAAGTAAAAGGGCACGAGTAACTTCTAACAGAGATCTGTTCTTTCGCTCAGCAACACATTTTGCTGAGGAGTATAGCAGCAAGAGGTTCCATGCACAATCCCTTTTTTCTCGAAAAAAAGTCTGAAGAGACATTTCCAAAGTATTCCTTAGCATTATCTGATCGTAAGGCTTTGACCTTGGTATCATGCTGGTTTTCAACCAGAAGAATAAACTCTCTAACAATTTGAGGACTTCACTTCGATTCTTCATTAAGTACACATAGGTATAGCGGGAGAAGTCATCGATGAAAGTAAGAAAATATTTGTGCCCTCCTAAGCTTGTCACACTTAATGGACCCCAAACTCCAAATGAATCAGTTGAAAAGGAGCAGTACTTCTACTATTAGAATAGGATAGATAGTTCTAGTGTGTTTAGATAAACGACACACATCACAAGATAATATTCATGGTTTACTTTATTGCAAAGACTAGGAAATAAAACAGAAAGGGGTGGAGTGACCAGGATGACCTAGACGATCATGCCATTTCTTCAGTTCACCAACATCTTCTTGTCTGTTACCAATAGCCGCAGCGACCCAAGCAGATACGATCCTAGCAGGAAGACGGTACAGGTCATCAACTACCAAACCAATCCCAATCTTCTTCCCCGTCCCAAGTCCTGCAAAAACACAAGCATTTTCATCAAAGATTAAACGGCAGTGAAGGTCCTTAGCAATGCGATAAACAGACAATAAACTGATTGGAAAATCGGAACATGGAGAGCATTCTTCAGGATAAATTTATCGATAATTGATATACTTCCTTTGCCAGCCACAGATACAGAAGAAACCATCAGCTAAATTAACTCGATCCCGTCCCCGAAGCGAGTTTATATTCATGAAACATCTTAGAATTTCCTGTCATATGGTCAGAGGCTCCACTATCAATAATCCATTCATCATGAAAAATATTTGTACCTTTGTATGTTGCAGTAGCCATGGCAGCATGATGACATCAGCATCGCACTTGGTGTTGTCAGAGACTGATATCTTCTAAACGTAAGCATGCAAGTCCTTGATCTGGTCAACAGTCAATCTCTTTCCTTCAGCAATCATTGCCATTGGTTTTTTTCTTTGTTCAATTTCTTTTCAGGATGGAGCTCCCAACAGTAGTCGATTCCATGCCTAGTCTTCTTGCAGTGTCCACATTTCTTATCCTTCCAATACCCACTCTTTCCCCCTTTCGTTAATAAGGCTGATCTTCAAACTGAGAGGCCTGATCATCTTTCATAACAGTACGCCGTTGTTCCTCAGACTCAATAGCATGATAGATTTCTTCAATATCAGAACCAATCCCACCTGTCAAGAGTTGACTTCTGGTTGCCTCAAACTCAGCATTTAGTCCTCCAAGAAAGATAAAAATTCTCTCCTTCCACGTCTCATCCCAATATTTCTTTTGATCAGTCGGGCTGGTCCAGGTATCATCACAGTAGTAATCAATTTCTTCCCACTTGGTCTTTAACGAAGCATAGTAGCCAGCTACAGTCATCTCCCTGTCTCATAGTATACACATCCCTGCTTAATTGGTACATACGGATGTCTTGCTTCTTCTGCCCATACATGCTCTCAAGGGTGAGCCATTGGTCTCTGGCCGACTTCTTCCGAAGAATGAGCGGTTGGATGTCAGAGGATACAGCATTGGATGATCCAATTTCGGCATTGGCTATCCTCAATATACCACTGTTCATATGATTTATCAGTAACCGCAAGAATCTTTTTTCGACCATCTATATATCCTCCCCTACCACGGGAAGCTAAAGCAACCTCCATTGCAGCGGACCACATCAAATAGTTATTTTTCGTTAGCTTCACAGTTGTAACATGAGCCGGAATATTATCCATTTTAATAGTTACCACATCCACAGTATTTTCTGAATCCATGAAGTCTACGACAAGCAAGAGAGACAACGAACTCACAAAGGTGCTTCACGCACAGAGAGGAGGGGCTCGCACAGTGAGATAGACGCACAGGAGGAGCTCGCAGAACAAGGTCCACGCAGGCGCACAGATAGAGCGGCACAGGAGGTGCTTCATGCACAGATGGGCCGCACAACAGATCACCTAGGAGATGCTTCAGCACAGGAGGTGCTTCACGCATACGGGCCTCACGCACAGGAGACCGCTCAGGAGGTTACACGCTCGCGGAGAGTTTTTCTCAGGGAGACCCGCGCACAAGAGGGGCGCACGTCAGGGAGGCGCACAAGGGGGCGCGCGTCAGGGAGGCATCCACAGGGAGACCCGCGCACCAGGGGACGCGCGTCAGGGAGGCGCACAAGGGGGGGGCGCGTCAGGGAGGCGTCCACAGGGAGACCCGCGCACAAGGGGGCGCGCGTCAGGGAGGCTTCACGTCAGGGAGACTTCACGTCAGGGAGGCTTCACGCGCACACGGGAGGCTTCAGGGCGACCCGCGCACAAGGGGGCGCGCGTCAGGAGGCGCACCAGGGGAGGCGATACCAAGGGGGAGGATCGCGCCGACAGGGGGATCACGCGTGTTTGATTCACGCTCACCGCAAGAGGGAGCATCGCGCGTCAGGGAGGCTCGCACGTCAGGCTTCACGCGAGAGTTTCGTGCGTCAGGGATTCACGCGAGGGTTTCGTGCGCGTCAGGGAGGCACACCAGGGCTTTAGGCGAGGCAGGCTTCACCACGGCGGTGTGGGCTTCGACAGGGGCGGCGGGAAGGATGCACACACACCGAGGCTAGGGTTTTGCACACAGATCGAGAAACATGAATCTCAACGTGGCTCTGATACCATGTTGTAAACCAAACATTGAGAAACACAGAGAATAACACAGGGATTTACGTGGAAAACCCTACGATGAGGGAAAAACCACGGGGGCACATATGAACCCTAATCTCCTTCTCAAAGGGATTAGGATTCTCTCTTCACTAGTTAATTGTAAAGGAGGGGGGATGAGTACATTTATAGGGCGGCGGGGTAAACGGTCCCTCATCCAAAAGACCCGTTTACCCATTTACAACTCAACAACTGTAAATGCTCAAAAAGTTCAAGTGCCCACTGCAATAGTGATAATTGTTGGAATATAAGTTGTATGCGCCTATTGTGTTGTAGCAGGGTAAATGGATCCTGGAGGAGATCCATTTACCCCATCCAGTGTTTAGTCCCACATCGTCCAGTGGTGGGACTTGGAGGCTCTGAAGAGGCTATATAAGAAGCCCCAGACCTCCTGTATCCATTGAGAAAGTCAATAGAGAAACACGCCCCTTTGAGGGCTTCTCCCGTGGTTTCATCCCGCTCCTCACGGAGTAGGGTTCCACGTAAAATCTTTTGTGTTCTTCATGTTTATCTCTATTTCTATGCTCTGTTTATCGTTTCCGCTTTCGCTTCCGATTTTCTAACATGGTATCAAAGCGGGTTCGATCCTCGCGGATTCAGTTTTGAAGATTCGATTTTATATTCGAGATTCGATTCATTTTTTTTTGTTCGTGAAGATGAATATGAAGAATATTAGGGTTCCATCTCAGGAACCCTAGATCTGGCTCTGTAACCATACGGTGCTCGACCCCCAGTTCTGACGGCGCACCATCACGCTGTGCGGTATCTCTCCAGCCCCTTCACTACGTTCTTCCTTGTGCAAGGCGGCATCAGCCCTAGCCGCATCTCAGGCGGTGGCATCAACAATCTAGGTCGCAAGGGGTCTTCAATCCCCTAGAAGTGCAAACTCCAGCAGGCGATAACCCATCCAGGCAACAGGCTTCTTCTCCAAGCTCCATCTCCCCCATCAGCGTCGCACCTCCCTCTGCACAGAACCCCAGCGCGAAGCCTGCACGATGACCTTCGAGCGGCGCACCCCCCCGGCGCATCTCCTCCATGTACGTGAAGCCCGCGATTCATCTGGACCGCGTCGCCCAACATCCTCTCCTCCAGATCGTGCGTTGCGCGTAACCCAGGCAACGGCACCGCCTTCTAGCATCTAAGCTCCATCTCGCGTAGGCGGCGAGGAACACCCAGGCGGCGGCGAGCCCCTGTCGCACCTCCTATCTCCAGCGACAACACTCCGCGCGTCATCTCCAGCGGAGGTCCCTCGCGCGCCCTAACAGCCCAGACGACGCCTTCAGATGGAGCTGCTCCGTGCTCCGAGCGGCGCGCGCACCCAGGTAGTCCGCAGATCGCGATGTGATTCCTCTCCAGGCGGCGATCGAAATTCCCCTCCAGGCGGCGGGCGGCATGTGATGACCCCTATCGGGGTGGGGTATTTCACGAGAGAGGGTTTCCAACTGGGAAACCCTAATGATTAGTGTAAACTGGGCCGTCGTTTGTAAGCCCAAATGATGGGTTGTATATAAAAAGAGAAAAAAAGGGGGGTTGTGCCGTGAGGTTTAAAAAAAAGAAATAAAAGTGGGAGAGGGTTTGAAAAAAAGAGATAAAGAGAAATCGTTTTGAAAAAAGAGAGAGAGAAATTAAAAAAAAAGGAGAGAAAAAAAAAGTGAAATCCTTTTGAAAAAAAAGAGGCGCATACACAAAAAAAAGAGGAACCGTACGCTTTTTCAAAAAAAAGTGTGACGGCTTATAAAAAAAATGTTTTCAAAAAAAATGAATGATGACGGCTTAAAAAAATGAAAAGCCGCAAGTATGTTTTGCTTTCCCCTATTTATCTTGTCTTCTCCCAACTTTGTCGATGTTCATGTTACGACAAGTATGGGAGAAAGGGGGAGTATGGTGTAGAGTCACAGGTCTAGATCCAGATTCCAGATTTAGATATCAGTCTCCAGACCAGCCAGATGATCAGACTCTACAGTTCGGTTTCAAACTTTCAGACTCGACGATCATTGTTCCGAGTCTCCAGTTTCAGACACCCATATGATTGCGGTCATTGTCAGATGAGCATATGTTGCCATCATTTGTTCGTGGTCCCCATCATTCTTCTAGTTGTTGTTCGGCCAGAGTTTTCATGTGAGCAATAGGAAATCCATAGCAGAGGACCATTCCCTTGAGGGCAAGGGTTTTCATGTGGTATCATAGGTACACCAGAGCAGTGCACCATTCTCTGAGCCAGATGGAAGAGACCCGGTTCTCCGACGAGGAGACTTCAGGCGCAGTTTCAGACTCGATGATCAGATTCCGAGTCTTCAGTTGACTCACACTCCAGCCCGTTCGTCCTCCTCACCTGCACGGCATGAGAAGCAACGTCCTCGACTGCAGCAATGTGCGCATTGGGTTGATATTGTCCGTAGTTTCCTGTAGCATTGAGTTGAGTCTCTTTATGTTTGTCCAAGCTGAGCATTGCATGCTCCAGCTTGAGGGGGAGTGTTGGAATATAAGTTGTATGCGCCTATTGTGTTGTAGCAGGGTAAATGGATCCTGGAGGAGATCCATTTACCCCATCCAGTGTTTAGTCCCACATCGTCCAGTGGTGGGACTTGGAGGCTCTGAAGAGGCTATATAAGAAGCCCCAGACCTCCTGTATCCATTGAGAAAGTCAATAGAGAAACACGCCCCTTTGAGGGCTTCTCCCGTGGTTTCATCCCGCTCCTCACGGAGTAGGGTTCCACGTAAAATCTTTTGTGTTCTTCATGTTTATCTCTATTTCTATGCTCTGTTTATCGTTTCCGCTTTCGCTTCCGATTTTCTAACAATAATTAATCAAAACATATGAATTTAGGTCTTCGGTCAATGTTCTCACTTCAGATGTAGGTATCAGTTACGAACCAACTAACATGGTTAGCGTCCCAACCATACAAACTATTTTGGAGCTCTGTGACAGAAGCTTCGTGGATAGCTACATTGATGGCGGTTTAAGCGGATGAAGTAGAACCACAGTTTCAAAAAACTAAAAATGGAACGAGGCGGTTTCCTTGGAATCGAGGTGAGGCGTAGCCTCGAGGCGTTCTAGGCATAGCCTCAGTTTACAAGGATAAATATCTATAAAAAATACAATAAATATATACTAATGAAATTATACATATTCTGACTAACATATGATATATATCAATATAAGATATGATAAAAATATAAAGATAAGAACACCGAAAGAAATATATACAAATGTATGAGAATGCATCTGTTGATATTCATTAGAATTCTAACTATCTAACCCAAGTTGAAGAACCGGTGTATGCACCCCTCCTGTCATACCATACCCCAACAAGACAGGGGTCTCGTTGCGCCCCCCCACTGTGGGGGTGTGGGGGTCGCGTCCCCGGCGAAATTTTTTATTGAAGATTTTATTTCTATTCGGATATATGGATCTGTTTGTATGGGAATAGTACATGAAGTCCCCTTGAATTCTATCTTGTTTGTCCTTCTCGGCATATTGCATAGCTTATTGTGTAACAACTCCTTAAAATTAAGGTTACATGTAATGTTTTAAATGATATTTGCAGATTCGTATGTTTAAGGGTATAACTTAAGCATTTTTGACATAATTGGACAGGTTTAATGGTAAATATGAACATGAAAGTGGTCAAATTTAAGCATTCATCTTCTATATTTATATCCTAAACAACTAGACCTTTATAATCATATGAAATTACTAATAGGACAAATGATTAACATAAAAAATAATCTGAAAATAAAAAATGCCTCGTGGACTGCCTCGCCTCCACCTCGACCGCCTCGACCAACTGAGGCGGTCGCCTCTCAGAGGCCCCTTGAGGTGGCCGTTCTGGGGGCAGTTTCACGCCTCCTCGCCTCGAGGCGTATGCCTCGTGCGCCTCGAGGCACGTTTTTTTGAACCATGACTAGGACTTAAATCTAAATAATGGTGATTGTCTTGTGTAGACTTCAACATGGGAAGGACGAGCTTCTCATAATGTATCCATTCTTAGGGCAGCACAGTGTTTGTTGCCCACTTGTTACTTCAAATCCGCAACTTGTGTGCACCATGGTCAAGACCATAGACGGGGATCCTTTCATGGAAATAACTGGCAAGTCTTTAGTTGTATGGAACATAAAACTATTGTCAAGAAAGAGACAGGCTTGATCTATTTAAATTAGTGTTTCCTTATTTAAGTTTCATTTATGTCATCTTGGGAGATCATTTGGTGGCAATGGAGGTTCGTAGGAATTTTCCAAGTAAATTGACTGCCCATAATCTTAAACTATGACTTATGCTGAGCAAATGGGTTGCAAGTTGAGAATCTTCTTTTTTTATTGAGAAGCGAGATGATGACTAGTAGATATTAGTGCATAGTTAAGAAAATTAACCAAATAAAAAAGTAACTAAGTCCACCACCCGTTACATCAGCCACCCATTGTCACCCATGCACTCCGAAGATGAGAATATAAACAGAGCACAATGACAAAAGTTCCTATCTTTACAATAAAGCATACTTTAGATAAAAACATTTTCTTTTCAAGAAGGATCATATAATTACAAAATTAAAAAAGAATAAGTTTAAATAATAGTAAGTGAGACTCTTTCCTCAGCCTTGTTTGGTTTCTTCAACAGCACAGGTTACAAAATCAGAAACCTGATGCTTACTATGCAAAGGAAAGGTGACAAAAAATCCTAGGAATTTTCCTCTCTATATAAAACACCGTGCTATAAACCTAAATATACAATGAATAATTTTAGGATAACACTGTAATCAAACACACTAAATGAATACATGTTGGAAGTGAGAAGTGGTTAAATGAGTGGGCCTTCCCACCCAACATCAACACTTGATCAGGGTCCGATGAAAGTGATCGATGGACCTTGATGGTCACATGGTTGAACAACTGCAAAAAAGTGTGGCTAACATTAGAATGTTTCCTAGCCCAATACTAGTATGGAGACCACATCCTGCATGGTGATGTCCAACTTCACTGTTTCTAAGTGATGAAACACAAGTCCCAAAGTTCTTGCTACTAAAAGAGTATACTAGAGTTGTACTCAACTCTGCTCTCCATGTTTCAGATAAATTTTTTTATTTTACAAGAGAAATAAAATATATATTAAAGCTTATATGCCGTTGATTGAGGGGTGCCGATTTAATTGGACAGATGGATTTCTCTTTGCATGGCTTTTCTAAATCAGTCGAGATCATAGAAAAGAAATCTTTAGGGACAGAATATTACATCTGATATTGGCTAGCTATGGACAATTATGTCAACTCAGCTTCCATGTTAAGAGAAAAATATTTAAGTTCAATTAGTTATCATTTCTTTACCTTTGAAGACATGACATATGTTCAAAGTGGAAGTCTTCCCATTCGATTGGTACTGCGGTCTAATTTCACTGACCAAGGTTAACTTGTCTAGTAAGCAAGCGGTTAAATTCCTAGAAAAATGAAAGCAGGAATATTTGCGAACACCTTGATCATATTAAGGTCACTACTCTGAAGTCAAGTAGAATCTTAGCGAGTAGATTCAGTATCATACCTCAACCTTGGTGCATTATCTCCTAGAACCAACCTTCATAAATTATGTCTATGCACTTGGCTAATTCACGGATTAACTAACCCACTTTGGCTGAATATATTTGAGATTCAGGCCACATTTTCAGTTCCAAACAACTCGATTTTATCATATTTTTCACATGCATTAGATAAATGCTTGCTAATAGAAAAGATTCTCCACTTCACCCATATTATCCGATCTCTTAGTGGCCCAAATAAAGATCCACAATGAGGACCTTCGTCAGAAGAACACTCCTGCATAAATCCATCTCGAGAACAAAAAGACATTTGGTAGATGTTGGGTCTTACCCCTCAACACCGAAGGATTATCTTGTATCACGCTAATCACAATCGTTAAAGCTCGTGTTCAATATCTTCAGTTTATGGCAAGCTTCTTCAGTTATGCATAAAAAGTTCCAGAAGTACAATCAAAATCTATTCAATTACATTTATTAAAAGCAGTCACCTGCTTGGGAAGGCATTAATTTTGTCCCCGTATATTCCGAATTTACCCTCCCTCTCCAGTCAATCTTTCCACTTTTGCCCTATCCATTCTGTAGAAATCCCACCCTCCTTTCCTCTTTCCTCCGACTCCCTTCCCTTTCCACCACCTCTCACATCCGGGTTCTTGTCGATCCCATCGGCATCAGGGCCTCTCACTTACACCTACCATCGTTAGCAACCCAAATCTCTGTCGCCGAACACCATCCCGTTCTCCCCCCTTTCCTCCATCGATCAACCCCAAGTTCAATGTTTGTATGTCAAGTAATCTCTTTGTTGCTGTTTTTTTTCTAAAAGAAGGAAATAAAAAAATATCATACAAGGAAGGATCCTGTAGTTATAAATGGAAAGTCATGTTATCTCCCATAATGGGGTGAAATTGTGCTTAAGTTGTCGGTTTTTATGACCACTTCAGAACTGATGTTGTAGTTAATCCAGTATTATGTACATTTTACTACTTGCAATTTCACCTACTAACTATAATAATGATGGCATGGGTTCAGTGAAGTCAAACTTTTCTTTTCTGTAAGACAAGTACAATGGCTTTAAAGTATGGAAAACCAAGGAGGCAGATAATGTGCATCAGCTAGCCCCACGGCGAGATAAACCTATTTCTTTTCTTCAAGTCAAAAAAAACAGAATACATCAAATGGATCGGATGACAAATTTTATAATGTCTGTCCACTGCTGGTCGTTGCTGGATATATTCTTATTCGGGTCCGCCTGATATTTAAAATATTAATTTGGGAAGCTATCCTGATCAAGGTAATATGAATTTCGTTTCCACTAATATTCAGTTTTACTCATTAAGAACCCATGCTTATGTTCATGCGCTGAATTTCAGATCATCTATTTATTTTGTTAGGTGCAGTCCGCGAGTTTTAGGCATTTTACAGGCATCTCTGTGTTGTACTGTGATGACAATTGTACTTCCCAATAACTTATAATTTTATTGCCACTCATCAAATATTGATTTCAGATGCATTGCTTTAAAGCTACAACTCTTGAGATAGTACATTATTTTGACATACCCATTATCTCCAAGCAACTTAGTTCTGGAGTATGGGCTATGGGACTCTTGCTGTGGGTTCTAGAGGGTTGGCATACAGTGCAAGTCCAGTGGTTATTTAGTTGTGATTGTCATGTCTCCTTATTGTTCAACTGCTCCTCCCTCTCCTATGGGATGTTTAGAACCATCAAAAAAACGATCTAGATCTGAACATCGCTTTGCATAATAGAGAAGCGCCATTATTGCAAGTGGACCATGAGTTGCAGTAATTTTCTGTTTATTTCAAACCATTTTTTTCTCATTGGATTCGAACCCAAAAACTACGATTCATCGTTATCCCTTCTTTTCTTCAATTGATAGATGCTGCTTCGTTAAGTTACGTGTCTTCACATTGATAAACATATTATTACCCGTGCTTTGGCACGGGTTCCCTACTAGTTTTCTTTATTTATTTAACCAACCAGGAACAAGATGATCATGCGTAAATAAAACAAAGGCGGTTGCTGAAGCAAGAACTTGCATTGTCTATCAGTAAAAAGTACCTCTCAAGGCCAAACTGTGGTAAGAACCAGCAGCAACACCAATAAATCTCAAACTTTCCCCTTCACGCCCCCTATTCAAACCATGCTGCTTCATTGAGGTGTTGAATTTAACAGGAGCAGGGGCAAGCTGATCTTCGTCTTTACCGTTTCCAAGTCGGCCAAGTGACCCTCTTCCCCATGAAAACACCTTTCCATCCCCTGCAGCATACCAAGTTACTTTCTTAGAAGAATCCAAGTTTCATGATTCCTCTACAATGTGCTCAACTTAGCACGACATTCATAGACTTCCGAATGAACTGTCCTGTAGTGTGATGCAGTTGGGGCAGCAACATACACAGATCAAAAGGATTGTGGCCAAAAAGTCCTAAGCACGGCAAGGTTATTTAACAAAGAAACAGTAGGAACTCATATAAAGCTAAATCACACATGACCATTAAATTCGGAATCAGAACAAGCAGTGTTCATGATGATTGAGATGCCTTGAATCCTAACATGTCAATTAGCATGAGGCAATTGCGCAACAGGATTGCAGCCTTTTTGATGAACCCATTAAATATGTGTATGATTTCTGTCTCCTACAGTGAAGAAACAATCTGCTGCAATCCAAAATCTATTTTTTGCTAAAAGAACCTCGATCAGAACATGATAATCTGTGCTTTTCTAAATTTAGAGAGAGATGTAGATCTTTACTCACCAGTGAGGGCGAGGGTGTGAGCTTCTCCGGCGGCTATCTGTGTGATCTTGTCCGCCATTCTCTCTCTCTCTCTCTCTCGTTCACCCACCCCAACTTTCTCTCTCTCTTTTCTCTGGGGTATAAAAAGGCCAATGCCACTGGTGAAAATTTAGATAAATAAATAAATAGAAAGCAAAAAAGGTGACGTGGAAAGGAGAAGAAACGGGTATTTGGGTAGTTTGGGGCCATTGGGAGATGAGCACATGCATCCCTTTTAAGTTTCACGTTCGCACCTTTTTTCTAATCCCCCCTCTTACCATCATCCTCGAAGAAATGCATTGGTTTTTTGCACTTGTACCCTTGCAGAATATTACATCTACCTGATGTAGACTCCTGGTAGGGAAAAGGGGGTGTGCATTTCCAAGTTTGATAGGGGGCATAGTGCGAATGGAAGAGATTCTATGCTGTAAATCTTTTTTTCTTTTTTGTTTGTGATTTTGATCTCAAAATTTAGCTCTATAGATTGAATCTTAGACCAATGCTCTATACATCCTTCAAATTTCGCTCAAATTCGAACTTATTTGCTATTCTATCTTATAGTTTAAGGTTCGAATCTTTTTTAAATGGATACAATTGCTTAGATCTTGATGGAATGTTTGGCCATTAAGATAAAATAGCAAATGAGGTCATATTTGAGCAAAATTGGAGGATATGTAGAGCATTGATCTAGGATTCAATCTATAAGGTTGGATTTTTAGATCGAAATAACAAAAAAATAAAAAGAGATTACAGCACCTCTGTTGTAATTCTCGTTACAGTAGAGGATCTTCTTCTAGTGTGAATATGTATAGCGTGAAACAAATATTGTAACTATTTTTAATCACTTCCAAATAAAAAAAAGATACCATCTGAATTTTTTTAATTATGGATATAATACATATAAATAACAGGGAATGGGGAGTCTACATTCATGTGTAGGTAACTTATGTACGCTCATCTTCTTTCTCCTCCTTTTTAAATTTTTAGAAATGAAATTTTGGAGATTTACTTAGAATATTAAGAGGAATATGTGCTTTAAATTTCGTGTAAAACAAACATTCCTTACATCTCCATCTGAAGAGGTCAATTTCAGCAAATCTAAGACCGTTAAAATTTGAGTGATGGATAAGTTAGAAGTTTTTAATTAAATTTAAATTTGAATGATTTCACGGTGGTATAGTGTGATGTAAATTCTCCAAGAATTCATTTCAAAAAAATAAAAAAATAGAGATAAAAAGCGACTGATGTAGGTAAATTACCTACACATAAGTGTACGCTCCTCATTCCCTAAATAATATAATATCATAAACTAGTTGCCATTACAATCATCCTAACTATCCATACCATCCATATAATTTCAGGAGAGGGATAAGGCGAGAGAAAGAGAGAGGGGATAACGAGGCTTATCCGTCACATTCTTGTTGGTCAGATAACCAATGATTTAATTGTGATGTGATCACTTTATATTTTGAGAGATTTTAACCCGAGGTAAAGCCCCTTGTCCAAGAATAAAATTCTTATATTTTAGGATAAGGGGATCATATCGTGCAAGTAAACATGTAAGAATCCAATCCAACTTAAACATGCAACTAAACAACATAGGTATTGCCCATATGAATTCTAAAAAAGGTTGCCAGGTTTGGTACATTTTTTAGATAACAATTATAATAAGTCACACACTCATATTCCGAAAATACCGAAACAAAGGAATTTCACGGTCGAACTACCAAAACGTCCTAAAAATTTGAGTTCTAAGAATTTTTTTGTCGAAAAAATAGGACTTCATAATTCTTATAAATCAAATCTAATTTGTTGAAATTCCATCCCATAAAACAGAAGAATTATAAATTTCCAAAATAATAGATAGAAATATTGCAAATAAAGCCATTGCAACCCCTATAAATGGAGTAGTCCCCCATTCCGAAGCGGTAGGCTTTGAGTTACATTTTTGGGTGTGTTTATAATACCTACTTCTAGAAGGCTAAATTTTGAGGGTAGAGGAAGGTACCTATTGGAGTGTGGGGTTGAGGTGGCAATTTTGGAACCTAGTGCCCATAAAATCCAACGGCCGTCAGAAACGGGTCAAGGTTCCGGTTCTTAGGTGGACTGATGGATCTATTCTCTCTATCATTTTTATCTTAGAACAATAAAAATGTCGTGTTATCCTTTGATATTTGGTAGATTTGCCGTAATTAATAAGAAAAATACGTGTTTCAAATTTGAGGTAGATCGGATATATGTAACATATTTATCAAAAAAATGGGTCCATCATGACGAAGTTTACACCGTTAATTAAATACCTGTTGTGTTGATATTAAGTGATCGAAATATCCAAATTTACGTCGCAAACAGATAACTTGAGAGAAATTAGGGTAGTTAGTTGGTTATCTGCTGAAAAAAAACTCAAATTCAATGTTTTAAATAAGGTTTTTATCATTTATGTCCATCTTAAATGTTACGATATCAATTATATTTCTTCTTTTTTGGAAGATCGATTATTTCCCTGACTTTTTGCAGTTTTATCAATTATACCTGGTGGGTTAGTTGTCGTCCATCCAACCTCTTAAATTGATGTTAACTTTTGGACACATAGGTATTTAGAACAAAAAAGTTAAGGTAATTTCCATTGAACCCTCTTCTTCCACCTCCTCCGTAGAGATCCATAACCACAACCTCTGGCTCATCCTCCTTCGCTCACAGCAGCCCTGCGCACAGCTTGGATTAGAACACATCAGAGAATCTCGTTCTTCGAGCTGTTGTAGCTTGTGGTCCAATAAGGTAATGTTAATTTTGTTGTATAGGTTCCCCTCCTTGTGGGAACCTAGTCCATATATATAGGACATTGGTAGTCCTGTTTGGAAAAGAAAAAATCAATTACTAAGAGATCAATTACCTTTTAAGATTAGGAGTCATCTTTTTCTAATCCTATTGGAAGTAGGAATTCATGTTTCCTTATTTACTCATCTCCATGGAGCATAAATAGAGGGCATGGGGTGCACGCAAAGATCATCCCAAACACAAGCTCTCCTAGCACAAGAAAGAAATAAGAGAGAGAGAGAGAGATGAAGAAGAAGGAAGGTTCATAGTTACTGTAAAGTTTGGAGGGAGAAATCTCTAAAGTTGTTCTTCTCATCATTCTTCCCTACAGGTTGACGACGGATTCATCGTTTTGATAATATTTCTCTTCTCTACTATTCTCCATTGTTTGGTAATCTTTAGCATCGTATAAAGTGTCAGCCTTTTGTAAGCCCCTCACGAGAGATTGTTCTGATTATAGTGCTTAGTTTTTGTGTTGCAATCAATCTCGTGATTTTCCCTCACATTAAGAGTTTTCCAGAATAAAAATCCTTCGTGCATATGTGGTTGATTTTCTGTGGTTGAAATTTTCTTCCGTAGTTGTTGTTGATATACCGTACAGGATCCGCTTATCAACTTTGATAATTTTTCCACTTCAATCTATACGGGGAATCTGTTCCCAACAAGTGGTATGGCGGATTACAAGTTGGAGTTTGGTTAGAGGAGGATGGTTAGTTTTAATGTGATTGATTACAATTTATGGAAGAACAAGATGAATGATCTTTTATATGTGAAGGCTATGCATCTTCGGGTATTCTCCATGCAGAAGCCCAAAGCCAAAACCAATGTGGAATGGGAGTTTGAACACGAACAAGTTTGTTGATTCATAAGACAGTTTGTTGATGAGAATGTCTACAACTATATCCAAGATGAAAGTCACGCGAAAAGCTTGTGGTTGATGTTGGAAAATCTTTACGCCTCCAAGATGGGAAGTAGCAAAATATTTCTTCTCAAGAGATTGGTGAACTTGAGGTTCAAGGAGGATATCTCTGTGCTAGATTTTCTGAATGAATTTTAAGGAATTACAAGTTAGCTGACGAGTATAGGAATAAAATTTGAAGATGAGATGTTGAGACTATTATTGTTTGCTACTCTATCAGATTCGTGGGAGACTTTTAGAGTCTTACTAACTCTGCAATTAACGGGGTTGTTTCATTGGAGGTTGTGAAGTCTGGCATTCTCAATGAGACGCGGAGAAAAATCTAAGTAAGCTCTTCACAATTAGATGTTCTTGTCACAAAGAATAGAGGAGGAGCAGGATCAAGACTGATATGAGTAGTGATAATAACAGGAGCAAGTCAAGATACAAATATCGGAATATGGAGTGTCACTATTGAAAGAAGAAAGGATACATCAAGAAGTATTGCTTCCAATTCAAGAGAGATAACAAGAATGGTGGCGACAAGAAAGAGAAAAAGAATGAACAAGTTGTTGCAATTGCACAACATGAGCTTCTCACTGTCTGTGATGAGGAGTGGTGAATGTCGTACAGGATGGTACCTCTTTACTTGTTGGCAATGATTCTGCTTTACATGTTACATCTCAGATAGAGTTTTTCTCTTCATATACAACTGGTGATTTTGGCACATTAAAGATGGAGAATGGTTCTTTGTCCCTGATTGTTGGCGGTGATAATATTTTATTGAAGAATGCCAACGGAGCGGTGTTGACGCTCAAAGATGTGAAGCATGCACCAGACATGCACTTAAATCTCATTTCTGCAAGCAAGCTTGATGATGAAGGACACCTCAACATTTTTGATAGCAAGCGATGAGAGGTTACTCGAGGATCCTTGGTTGTTACTCGTGGCCAGAAGTATAGCAACAATCTTTACATCATGAATGCATTCATTCCCATGATATTGCACATGTGAATGGAGATGCAAAATCCATTGAGTTGTGGCATCATCGATTGTTACACATGAGCAAGAAGGGGTTGCAGTGCCTGGTGAGGAAGAATATGCCGGCATATGTTAAGAAAGAGAAGTTGGAGATGCACACACTACTTGGCTGGGAAGAAGACGAGAGTCTTCTTCAAGAGCCATCCACCTTTTAGGAAGATGCAATCATTAGAGCGTGTTCATACAGATGTTTGTGGTCCTTTAAAAGTGAGTTCTCTTGGTAGTGCACTTTATTTTGTTATATTCATTGATTGTTTCTCTAAGAAAATTCAAGTCTACGCTCTAAAGAGGAAGAACCAAGTCCTTGGTATTTTTAAAGACTTCATACATTGATGGAGTGACAATTTAAGAAGAACCTTAAGTGCATCTGCAGTGACAATGGTAGTGAGTATATTAGACTATTTGATGAGTATTGTAGATCTCATGATATCAGGCACCATCCAAGACACCACAGTTGAATGTCATAGCAAAGAGAATGAATAGGACCTTGATGGAGAGAGTTAGATGTCTCCTTTCTGAAGCTAAGTTGCCTAACTCTTTTTGGTGTGAAGCACTTTATACTGATGTTCATGTTATTAATCTATCTCCACATGTACCTTTGGATGGTGATGTTCCTGACGGGGTTTAGCATAGAAATAATGTCTTCTACAACCATTTGCAGGTCTTTAGATGTCATGCTTTTGTCCATGTCCCCAAGGATGAAAGGTCTAAATTGGACGCAAAGATGAAGCAGTGCATTTTCTTGGGATATGGTCAAGATGAGTTTGGTTACATATTGTACGATCCAGTTGAGAAGAAGCTGGTGAAGAGCAGAGATGTGATCTTCTCTGAAGATCAAACTATTCAGAACATCTAGAAGGTAGTTAAGGACTCTCCTTCGAACAACCATGAGCCAGATGATGTGGAGTCGGTTCCATTGCAAAGTTCTCCGCATGCGGTGCCAGATGATGCATATGAGCAAGTGCCAGATGCAGAATATGGGGAGGATGTACCACAAATATCCATTCTTGATGATGATGATACACGTGACGGTGGTGATGATGGTGGGCAGGATGATGAGAGCTCTTCTTCTTCTGAAGTTCTCCCACCACAGAGAACCGTGAGGGAGAGGCGAGCCTCCACCAGATATTCTACACATGAGTACATTTTGTTGACAGACAGTGGCGAGCCTGAATGTTATGAAGAAGTCTTTCAAGATGAAAATAAGGAGAAATTGGTAGAAGCTATGAAAGAGAAAATGAAGTCCCTTCATGACAATCATACCTTTGAGTTTGTCAAGTTGCTCAAAGGCAATTGGGCATTGAGAAACAAGTGGGTTTATAGAGTGAAACATGATGAATACTCTACAAACCCAAGGTACAGAGCTAGGTTAGTTGTGAAAGATTTTAATCAAAGGAAGGGAGCTGACTTTGAGAGAATCTTTTTTCCTATGGTGAAGATATCTTCTATCAGGGTGGTGGTTCTCAGCTTCACAACTAGTCTTGATCTAGAGGTTGAACAGATGAATGTGAAGACAGCTTTCCTCCATGGTGACCTTAAGGAGGAAAGATGTCTTCACTTCCATCTGTTGCAACCTGAGGGCTTTAAAGGCAAGGAAGATTATATTTGCAGACTGAAGAAGAGTCTATATGGCTTGAAGCAAGCGCCCAGACAGTGGTATAAGAAGTTTGACTCGTTCATAGGGGAGCACGGTTACTCCAAGACCACTTCAGACCATTGTGTTTTCGTGAAGAAATTCTCAGGTGATGACTTCATCATTTTGTTGCTTTATGTTGATGACATGTTGATTGTAGGCAACAATGGATGGAGAATTTATAGCTTGGAGAAGGAATTGAGCAAGTCCTTTTCTATGAAGGACTTGGGACATGCAAGCCAAACATGAAGATCGTAAGGGATCGAAAGTCAAGGAGGTTATGGATTTCCCAAGAGAAGTACAATGACAAGGTACGTCAGAGATTTCATATGGAGAAGGCAAAGCCATGTAGAACCCCTCTTGAAGCGCACTTCAAGTTAAGTTCCAAAGATAGCCCACAGAACATTGTAGAGAAGATAGATATGGAAAGAGTTTCCTATGCATCAGTCACATGCAGTCTCATGTATGCCATGGTTTGTAGGAGGTCAGATATTGCTCATGCAGTTGGAGTTGTTAGTAGTTTCATCTCAAATATAAAAAAACATCATTAGAATGCAGTTAAATGGATCTTGAGATATCTTCAAGGTACTAGCAGTTACTCTCTTTGCTTTGGAGAAGAGAAGCCTATTCTTCTTGGATACATAGATTCAGATATGGCAGGTGACATTGATGGGAGAAGATTTACATAATGTTACGTGATGTCCATTGCAGATGGTGTAGTTTCTTGGCAATCTCATCTCCAGAAGTGTGTTGCTTTATTCACTACAGAGGCTGAGTTCATTGTAGCTATAGAGGTGTGCAAGGAGTTGTTGTGGATGAAGAAATTCATGCAAGAACTTGATTTTCATCAAGACAAGTGTGTACTTTACTGTGACAGTTAGAGTGATATTCACCTTGGCAAGAATTCTACATTTCATGCAAGATCGAAGCACATCCATGTCATATATCATTGGATATGTGATGTATTGGAATCAAAGCATCTCGTACTTGACAAGATCCACACAGATAACAATGGTGATGATATGATGACAAAGACTTTACCGCTTGGAAAGTTCGAGAGATGATGCTCCCTCACAGGTTTGGAAAAGTTCTACATCGTCAGTGAGGCGAAGATTTGTTGGACGGATTCTCCTCTTTGTGGGAACCTAGTCTATATATATAGGACATCGGTAGTCCTATTTGGAAAAAGGAAAAATCAATTAGTAAGAGATTAATTACCTTTTAAGATTAAGAGTCATCTTTTCCTAATCCTATTGGAAGTAGGAATTCATGTTTCCTTATTTACTCATCTCTATGTAGTATAAATAGAGGGCATGGAGTGCACACCAGGATCATCCCAATACAAGCACTCTTAGCACAAGAAAGAAATAAGAGAGAGAGGGAGAGAGAGAGAGAGGAAGAAGGAAGGTAGGTTCATGGTTGTCGCAGGTTTAGAGGGAGTAATCTTTGGAGCAGTTCGTCTCTAGCATTCTTTCCTACAGTTTGGTGATGGATTCATCGTTTTAGTGATATTACTCCTCTCTACTATTTTCCGTTATTTGGTGATTTGTAGCATCGTATAGAAGGTTGGCTTTTGTAAGCCCCTAATGGAGATTATTCTGATTATAGTGTTTAATTTTTAGTTGCGATCAACCACATGGTTTTTCCCTAATATTGAGTGTTTTCTATGTTAAAAAATTGATTTTCTTCCGTAGTTGTTGATATATCGTACAGGATCCACTTATCAACTTTAATAATTTTTCTGCTTCGATTTATACGAAGAATCTGCTCCCAACAAATTTCAGATCTGGGATGCTTCTCAGATGGGTGGATACGAACACTTTCGTTGTAATCGAATGGTGCATGGAAGGGAGGGTTTCGTCTTCTTATTTGGCAATTGCATACGGCGACCAATACCGGTGGAGGTACAAACGGAGCTTCCCCCGGCGAGGTACAAATGGAGCTTCCCCCGGCGTGAACGCAAACAACAGAGGAAGGGTGATGGTATTTTCCTTATCTGCACTGGAGGAGAAGGTTCTAGAGCTGCAGCAGATGAGGTGCTCTGATGAGAAACAAGTTCTGCTGCATATTCTTGGATACAAATCCTACACAGCACGGAAGGGTCTGAAGGCGGAGTGATCAAAAGCTACAGGTGATGTCTGCTCTGATCGTCGGTAGTTCAACAAGGGTCCATCGAAGATCGGATAGAATCGTAGATGAGGTGAATTGATCACTTCCTTAGTTTCCCACTTTTAGCTACTACGAGACACCGAGCGGCTACAAGAAGCTATCTTCGCCTGAATGTCCAAGAAAGAGCTGTCGGAGCTGTCGATGTGATGCCGAGTTGCTATGGGGACTTGAGAAGAAATCCAAGGAGGTCGGAGGCGAGGAGTGGGGAGGAGGAGGTGAGTGTTGGACTTATCCACACCCGATTTTGTATAAATCACGGTTTAGTTCAACTCGTTGACGATCAAACTAACGAAAAGGTGCAATTAATAACGGAACAAGAAGTCAGGGGACAATTGATATTCCAAATAAGGAGCATAACTGATATTACAACATTTAAAAAGGCACAAGTAATAAAAATCCTTTTAAATATTACAGTATTAGACATCTTCATTAGGAATGAGTGAGAGGCATCTAGTTTATATCATATTTGATAACCCAATGTTATATGTATTATGTATATATTATAAAGGGATCTTTACACTGTGCCTTTTGAGTTTTTCTAATAAACTTATAGTAATTATATTTGTTCTCCTATATTCTTATAAATTTAACGGCTTTGCCCATCCAACAGTGTAATATAAGAGCACAAGTGTAATAACAAGATGACACAAGCGAGAATTTTGTAAAAATATAGTGGCACAAGTGTAGTTGCAAACAATAATAGGAGCATAAGTATTAGTGCAGAAACTCGAAGGATAACAAGTGTAAAAGTTCCTTATTGTAATTGTATGTTAGGTGTACATATCTGTGTCTTGTATTTGAACCCATCTCTTCAACTCACCACTTAATAGTAATTTTATCATTATTTCGTCACTAAGTTTCCATTTGTGTCATTCATTTCTTATTTGTTCCATCCATCTAGTTAACATCGTGTTTGAAGCAGGCATTACAATAAAATCAGCCTATGATAATAAATAATCTGAATATCCATTGTAATATCTTCTGATGTTAAAGATATAACGATGAATAACATTGTATGTTGTAAAACTGTCTTTGTTTTCCACAAAGAATTTAATATTCATCTTTATACTTTGTATTCCTTAGCAACAATTGCAAGAGAAAAATAAACAAATAACTTTTTTATATGACTTATTGCTAACAACATAGTACCGAATTCGATATCCTTTGTTAAGTTAAAGAATCAAACAAGTTGGAATAAATTTAACTAAGGAAGATATGATAACGGATACGAAATATTTATCAGTTGCCATCAACGCAAAGGATCTCATGCGATGATCAAAGAGGAAGATGGATCGGCATGGCAATGACTGAATGGCCGAGCGAAGGTTCGACCTCGACGATAGTGCCTCAAGGGAGAGACAAACAAATCGAGGCATGCATGGAACTCCCATTGGACACAGGCTATGGTTTTATTGCAGGAGGTGAGGGGAGGCGTCATGGGTTTCATTCATAACATGTTCTTTATTGGACCACAAGTTTATGATGCTTTCACGAATTCATTTATTATCTCCACAAGTTCAGCTTCCAAGATGATTACATCAAGTTTCACCGCCACCCATAACGACAATTCCGTCTTCTCGAGGAAAAGACTTTCCTATCAGGTGGAGGATTTATTGGACGATGCATCACTCGATTGGAGGAGATCTTCTCCGACAGGTAATACATCTGTTAGATAAGTTGCTTGAGTAAGATACTGTAGAAATGAGTTGGATACACAACAGGAGCATCATGTTTAACTTAATCTATCTAGATACTTTATTTTGATGCTATTATTTTTCAAATTGAATAGAAAATTTTCTATGTATGATTTGATAGTATACAATGATGCGACTCAGACTGTTTTGTCCAATATGTATTGTGATGGACATAACATTTGGAGACTAAGAACAACACGTAATTGCTATAATAGAATACCTTGCATGTAACAGAGAGTGCTGACATAATATGACATGTAACATATATAGTGCAATCGTAGAGTTATAACAATACTACTTTTATTAAATAAATGGTATCGATATATTGATAATATATATTTAAAAAATTGTAAATAACTACTTTTACTAAGTGAATGCATATTTGAGGACAAAGGAGAGAGTGGTAGACTTGTATTGATATTTCCAACTAAGAAATAGATGCGATGGTGCAATCATCAAAAACCATTGACTAACAATACTACAAACAATTTATAATTAGTGGGTTCATATGTTAGTCTCTTTTACTGCTCCTGCCTTTAGGACAGACAAGATGCTTATGATTACTTGTGATTCCTATTGTAAGTCTCTTTTACTGCAGCTGCGATTAATTAACGTCAGTCACTCTGTTAACTGGCTAAAAACCAGCGTTCATGACTACCCTCCCCGGGATGGCTGCCAACCGAGATGGTTCTTTGGGATGGACTCGTACGCGGGTGACCCCAGAGTCACGACCAGCCTCACAGCATTTTACTAGATGGACCGTCCCAGATAATGAATGCAAGCAGGATTTCTATGTACCCAGCACCCACTTATGATGCAGGAACTCAATCTTGCTTTGATTATGGCATGTCATCTTGCTATCAACTAGCATACAATATTGATGTTGATGCAACATTTTTCGAAGAGTTCATCCTGAATGTTTCAATCATCAGCTTCATCTCAAGTACATCAGCAACAGATCCATTTCGGGCAACGACCATCATAAACAACGCATCCACAAAGTTCTCTTCAAACTACACAACTACACAAGGAAGAAAACCATCAATTGCCCAAGCTAAATATGCAAGAGGAGATTGACTTTAGACAGCGCAGACCATCAACCGAGACATTGATTAAAACCAAAAAAAAGATGAAATCGACACCTGAGATATTGCATTCCGCCACCCCCAAAGTGTCGTTCACAAAACTCATGAACACCCACATGACAATGCAGGCATTTAAACTGAAAAACGTTGAAGTTTAAAGGATTAAATACGCATTCAAATAATTAATAAAACGCATTAAATACGCCCTGTAAAAAACTTGGTGTTTGTCCCAGATTAAACCAGAGTAACAGAAGGAATCATGTGCAAGCACCCTTACACATTAGAAGGATTTCTTCAAACTTGTAACAATTTTAAATTACAGTAGAATAGCTGCCATCTAATCCAGCAACCCACACAAAGAAACCAACAACCATTGGATGGTCAAGAGAAGAAGGCATCTGATCCACGAAGCTTCCTTGTTGGAAAAGGAATAAAAAGTCTACGAGGAATAAAGCGCGCTTGAAATAAAGACAAACCTGCATATCACTTTGACTTGTGTTGCTATATATATATGATGTTTAGACTGATGACAAACCAGTGGTCCCTCGAGCTCTTTCATTTAGAAGAGGTATATTCCGTCACGCTGGAAATAAAAAAAGAATCCATCAGCAACAATGATGATAACACTACCCTTGTAAAAAAAATGGCATCAATGAGAAAGCTGAGTGTACTATTCACGTTAGCGACTAGGATACAATGGATTATCTTTCTGCTATGTTTAGGAGGGTAAAGAAATTGTCCATATTGTGGATACCCTAAATTTTATAACCGTTTCTTGGTGCAGGATGATGTATAGAGCTAAAGGGCCAGCTTTGACCCTGCAACTAATCAAGAAATCAACACTTGTTGGACAAAATTTTGAATATAGGTAATATTAAATGATTTAAGCAGGTAACAAATGATTACTATGTACACAGCTCACTAAAGTTGATCCCGTTGATGAAGGAATAAGAGGAAATAAAATTATAATAAGAAGGTTTCAAGATTCTTGACTCCCAGACCAGAGGATCAATGAAAAAACAAGAGTGACTACCGTTGGAATGGCCTCTCGTAGATCATTATGGTCTGAATACTTCTCATAGCATCTCTAAATACTTTTCAGAACGAACGGCGGAGATTAATCATGTTATTTATGTTTGAGAGAACCTTTGTTTCGAGCTATCTTATGCACATACAGTTGACCGCTGAATAGTTTTTTTTTTCAACTTCGTATCAGATAATTTTATAGCTGACGCTTAATCAACATAGAAGCATGAGGTTGTTTGTTATTATAGATTGTCTTGTGCTGTAACGTATATGTGTGCTTTCGTTATGGTATATTAACATTAGTTTTTCCTTCCAAGAGAAACAGCTTCCTTGCAAAAAAAAATCATGGTAGATTTTCAAAACCGGACAAGTAAATGAAGTTACCAATTTGGAAAGATCTCAGGAACATGTTGGCCAATCCATGTATGTCATTAGCATGAACCAACCTCTTATGAAAATCTATCAGAGTCAATCTGATGAAGGTTAGGAAATAGTTGGCGTAGAATAGAGTTGTAGTTTGGCAATTTGGCCTGCAAAAAAAAACAGAATATATACTTGATAAGATCATGAGTGACTGATCAAAATTCCCAACTTCAACGAAACTCAAGTGCACCGAAAAGGCAGCTATCCTAATTGTGCCCCCCGGGAGAGGATAAAACCAGCCAGTCCCGTGCATTTTTGGGTTATGGACTGAACCACTTAAATGAATGAAAAGTTATATTGACATTGTATATTTCATAACATGACCCAAAGACAGTTCCCGTTTTGCTTCTCTCACAACCTACACCATAATTCAATAAATCACATTTATCATGAACATCACAATGTTTTCTAGGGCATTTGCAATTCTTACAGCAATGGTAAGATTTTTTAAAGACAATCGGGAAAATTATAGGAAGACCAAAATGGCTATTCTTGAATTATAATAAGAAACAGATACATGGAATCAGAGCAATTTGTGATAAAGTAGATGTTTAATAATTTGAATGTTCCTGTGCATGTTATTTATTTCAAGAAAAACAGGGTTAGTCTGTGAGACTGACTTCGACTCCCGGGATCAGTCCTTGGCTCTAGTAACTCAATTAAGCATCTAACTTCCTCAACCAATTTTATTAATAGGCTCGTATTAAGAAGGCCCTTATTTTAAACAAACCAGGAAGAAAATACATATATCAAATCAAAGATTCAATAAACAAGCAATCAACCAGAGTATTTTAATGGAGCATTCTAATCAATGACAAACTTTCCAATAAGACCATACACATGGATTGTTTTCAAGGTAGATAGTCGTAAGTATCTCCTTTGAACCGGCAACAGCCAATTCAAGACCTTCCAGTGTTGCTATTCCGTTGTCATTTAGCCAAAGATCTTCCAACCTGCAAGAAAATATAATATCAAGTCCAGAGCGAAACACCACAAAAACTCAAATTAAAGAGGCTTCTTTACTTTGGCAAGTTCTGAATATCATCTACAGATGTAAGTTTATTTGAGGAAACATCCAAGACGCGAAGATTCACTAAAGTTGATAGACCTTCCATTTTGGTTATTCCATTATGACTGAGATACAGCTCTTCAAGAACAACACAATCCTGCAAAAGAAAAACGTCTTGTATGTTGCAAACGATAAAAATAACAAGAGTATAAGTATACAGCACCACAAACACCAAAGATAATGTGATCCATAACAGCATGGTGCCATTCAAGCCCATGGAGAAGAAACCCAATGGGTTGAGATCGTCGTATTATTATCGTCAGGAGTGAATATCAAGTACAAAGTCATTGTTTATCGGCCCCACTCAGTCTCACCCTCACAAATCTCTTAATGAGTGATGTGGAACTAAACACGTACGTCCTAGCACTAGATGAAACTAGGAGAGTTCAAATGCCCTGCCTAACATAATACATTAACTCTCGACATTTTTATAAAGCTTGACATATCCCTAACATACTTGAAAAAAATCCAAATATAAATAGTGTGTAGAATCTTAAAATCACATACTTGAAACCCTGCCATGGAGGTTAAACGATTACTTTGTAGGCTTATTATCCTGATACATTGCAATCCACACAAATTAACGGTCTTGATGCGATTCCTCCCAAGCCACAATTCTTGTAGATTTGTAAGATTCTCAAGGTTTTCCATTACCTGAAATGTACAATCATCTAATTATAATTTGACTAGATGGTAAATCTTGAATACTAGATGTGGAATAAAATAACAAACAAGAAGCGAGTGCATTTCAGAGCATAGACTACTACCAAAAAACAAGTTCATGCAGCTGAAACACCAAAAACTGATTATTAATTTCCAGTCAAAATTTTAATGGTTTTCTTCCTATTAGAACAGTTTCTTTTCTGATTCCTGCCAAACTTGTCAGAATCGAGAATACTTATGTTATGTTATTCCATGGAGCCCTAAGGTCTCTTATATAGAGAGAAAACCCTTGGGTAAATTACATAGATGTGCATAAGATAAATAAGAAATACTCAACGGTACATTACAACATACGTAAATGTCTACACTCCCCCTCAAGATGGAGCATAGATATCAATCATGCTCAGCTTGGAAGAACATCTCTGGAAAGGTCCTCTGAGCAATGGCTTGGTAATATATCAGCAGTCTGGTCCTCTAAACTGACATGAGAAGTGGAAATGAAGCCCTTCTGGATCATGTCTCTAGTATAGTGACAATCTACCTCGATGTGCTTTGTTCTTTCATGAAAAGCTGGATTATTGGCAATAAACAATGCTGCCTGATTGTCACATTGAAGATTCATGGGCAAGGAGACATTTACATTCAAATCTTCCAAGACTGCTCTAACCCACATCATCTCTGCACTTGCTTGTGCCATGGCTCTGTATTCGGATTCAGCACTGGATCTCGCCACAACAGTCTGTTTCTTGCTTTTCCAAGAAACCAAAGAGCTTCCTATGAAGATAGCAAATTCAGAAGTAGATTTACGATCCTTTGGACATCCTGCATAGTCTGCATCTGCACAAGCTGAAATAGACAGATCTGTATCTTTTCTAAATAGCAACCCTGTGCCTGGGGAAGACTTCAGATATCTCGATATCATATACAAGGCATCCATATGAACTTGCCTAGGCTGCTCCATAAACTGACTCGCCCGATTTACTGCAAAGGCAATATCCGGTCGAGTTATGGTAATGTATAGGAGCTTACCCACCATCTCTCTGTATCTTCGTTTGTCCACCTCTTCGGTATCATTGTCGTACAGCTTCATGCTTGGGTCCATAGGCGTGCTCGACGGTCTGCATCCAGTCATTCCTGTTTCAACTAGCAAGTCTGTGACATATTTTCTTTGAGTCATTACCATTCCTTGTGCATTTCTCGCAAACTCTATCCCCAGAAAATATCGTATCGTGCCTAGATCCTTCGTAATAAATAGACTTCCCAACAGGGATTTGGTTATCTCAATTCCCTGAGCATCATCTCCTGTAACCAGAATGTCATCAGCATATATCATGACAACAACCGTACCTCTAGGAGTCTTCTTGATGAACAGTGAATGGTCCGCGTTTGATCTCTTGAACCCCTGTCGTTCAATCAGCTGGGAAAGCTTCTGGAATCATGCTCGTGGGCTCTGTTTGAGGCCATAGATAGCCTTATGAAGTCTGCACACCATCTGAGTCTCCCCCTCAGCAGCAAACCCGGTGGCTGCTGCATGTAGACTTCCTCCTGTAGATCACCATACAAGAATGCATTCTTGACATCAAGCTGAAAAATGGTCCAGTCACGTACAACAGCAACAGATAGGAGGATGCGAAGAGTGGAGTGTCGAGCCACTGGTGAAAATATATCCAAATAATCTACCCCATAAGTTTGGGTAAATCCACGTGCAACAAGTCTGGCCTTGTACCTGTCGAGACGCCCATCTGCATGATATTTCACCGTAAACACCCACTTGCTACTCACCACAGAGGTACCTGGAGGAATGGGAACTAGAGACCATGTCCCGCGAGACTGTAAAGCACGCATCTCCTCTTCCATAGCTAGACGCCAGCAATCAATCTTCATGGCTTCTTGATAGGTCCGTGGAATCTCAACCGACGATACAGCTGCTGCAAATCTCTGGAAATCACCATTGAGACGATGAAATGAGACTTGAGACGCAAGAGGATATGATGCACATTGTCTTTTCTGCTTCCTTTGAGCAATAGGCCGATCAAGATCATCTATCACTGTGGTAAATGGCGGATCCTCCTCCTGTAGTAAAGGCCCCTGCACCGGTGCATTATCTAACCCATCATTAGTGATAACATCAGAACATACCTGAGGCGTGCTGGATGGTTGGCATATAGCTTGAGCAGGGCCTGACCGCCTTGTGTAGAATTTAGGGAATGGTACAATTGGAGGTGGTGGTGGTGGTGGTGGTGTAGTGGATTCGGATTGACCCAGGCTTGGAGGTGGAGGCACATAGACATTAGTATCCATGGGTGTGGAGGAGACTAATCTGTCACCTGCAGGGGAGAAGTACATAACCAGTTCGAAAAATGTAACATCAGCGCTCACATAGCACTTGTCATGAATGGGGTCATAGCAACGATATCCTTTCTGTGTCCTCGAGTAGCCCACAAAAACATACTTGATAGCTCTAGGAGAGAGCTTATCAAGTCCTGGAGATAACCAGTGAACAAAAGCAATTGTGCCAAAGACACGAGGTGTAAGTGAAAACAAGTCCTTGTCAGGAAAGAGAATAGAGATAGGAGCCTTTTCCCCAAGAATAGTAGAAGGCATGCTGTTGACCAGATAGCATGTTGTAAGTATAGCATCCCCCCAAAAGGCTAAGGGGGCACAACTCTGAATAAGTAATGTGCGAGCAATATCAAGAAAGTGTCGATGTTTTCGTTCTGCAACACCATTTTGTTGAGATGTGTATGCACATGTGGTTTGGTGGATAATGCCTTTAGAGGAAAGAAATTGAGCAAGAGAACGAGTACAGAACTCCAATGCATTGTCAGTACGTATATACTTAACAGTAGATGAAAAAACATTTTGCACTTCATTGATAAGGTTTTGAATAACACTTCCTGCTTCTGATTTATTTTTAAGAAGAAAAGTCCAAGACACTCGAGAGAAATCATCAACCACAACTAGATAGAACATGTGCCCCTGATGATCTGGGACACGACTGGGACCCCAAATATCTATATGAAATAACTCAAATGGGTAGCGACTGCTCCGACCCTGACGACTGGGGAAGCTAGACCGATGGTGCTTCCCTAACTGACACGCTTCACAATGAAATGACGAATTCGGAGAGATCTGAGGCAGGAGGTGACGCATTTTCTGTAGCGGCAGGTGACCAAAGCGAAGATGCCATGTATATGGAGAGACGGAACCCTGAGAGTGTAGTGATACGCCAGCTAGGAGTTCCGTACGAGACGATAGAGGCCATTGTGCTCAGAGCAACAGCCAATCACCCTGCCCGTTAGTATGTCCTGAAAAATGATAGAAGATGGATCAAATATAGCACGACAGTGCAAATCCTTTGTAATCTGACTAATTGATAATAAATTCATAGAGAACTCTGGTGCATGCAGAACATTTTGTAAGTGCATGGAGGGCAACAAAGCCGTCTCCCCCTGACCGACAATAGGGGAATGAGTGCCATCAGCTATGAGTACTGAGCGACCAGGCTGAACAGCTCTATAGGACTGCAGGTCATCTCTATCACGGCAGAGATGATGGGTGGCTCCAGAATCAACAATCCAACCTGAGAGATCATGGTTATGATAGGAGAATGAAGTACTACCTGAGGTACTGGCAGTAGCAGATGTACTAGCTGACGCTGAAGCCGCAACGTCGGAAGTGTCAGCACCCTCTGAAGATGACTGTGGCATAATATCACGAAGCCATGCCACTAGCTCCTCGAACCTGTGATCTGGAGTAGATGCTGGTGGACCCTGAACATGATCAGCGACACGTGCAGAAGGAGGGAAGCCATGCTTGGAATAGCATGTATCCTCAGAATGACCTGTTCGACGACAAAAAGAGCATGTGGAGCGCACACGACCTCCTCGGCCACGTCCGCTACTTCCTCGGCCACGAAAGGAAGACGAACTACCTCGTCCTCTAGAGACCGCCATTGCCGATGGAGATGGAGTTGCGGCACTAGAGGGAACAGAGATCCGACTGAGCCTTCTGTAGACTTCCTCCATAGGAGGAATAGTAGCATCGGCGAGGATCTGAGACCGAGCGGCTTCGTATTCCGGATCAAGAGCAGCGAGTAGAACTCCTACCATAGTGGCATTGTGAAACGTCTTCTACTGCTCGGGGGTGGCTGTAAGCGGAATGGTGATGTATAATTTCTCGAACATCCCACGTAGGGACATGTATAGAGAATGTACAGGCCTGCCATTTTGCTTCGTGGTAAAAATATCATGTTGCAACTGCAGCATCTTCGTCTCATTCCGTACTTGAGAGTAAGTTGTAGCCAGAATATCCCACATTTCCTTGGCGGTGGGTTGATGAAGGACGTCATTGGCGATCTCCATCGTGAGCGTCCCTGACAGCCAGACCTTTGCATAGGCGTCATCGGCCTCCCATGAGGCATATATTCCCGTCTTCTCCGGCGGTTCATCTTCGGTAAGAATATGCTTCTTACCACATGACTTCATAAGACTGAGGAACTGCATAGCCCACAGTTCGTAGTTCGTCCCGTCCATTTTGACGATTGGTGTTGAACCTTTAAAGGCACCTATGGCGGGCATATCGACTTTTTGTTCTGACATATTGCCGGAGAAGAGAACTAGGGATGATATACCAAAGAACTGGCGTCTACAAAGACCTTTGTGGATTCAAGTGCATATGTAGACGTTATGCACTTGAACCCATTGGCGAAGCGAGGCCGACCGAGGAAGAGGTGCCGCAAAGAGCGGCTGTTGTGGTCGGCGGCGACGGGAGGAGGCTGGAGAAGCCTCCGGCAGTAGAGAGGCTGCGAGAGGAGGCTGGAGAAGCCTCCGGCGGGAGAGAGGCGACGGGAGGAAGCTGGAGAAGCCTCCGGCGGGAGAGAGGTTGCGGGAGGGAGGGGCCCGCGACGGGGCTGGCGGCGGCTGGATGCCCACGGCGGGGCTGGCGGTCGTTGGAGGGACCCGACGAGAGGCTGGCGGCGACTGGAGGGGCCCGGCGGCTGGAGGGGCCTGGCGAGAGGCGGCGGCGGGGGGGAGGGGGGGGAGGGGCGGGTGGAGAGAACCCTAGATTAGGGTTTTGGCTCTGATACCATGTCAGAACCGAGAATACTTATGTTATGTTATTCCATGGAGCCCTAGGGTCTCTTATATAGAGAGAAAACCCTTGGGTAAATTACATAGATGTGAATAAGATAAATAAGAAATACTCAACGGTACATCACAACATAACGTAAACGTCTACAAAACTGTTACAAACTCCTTTTACCAATAAGGAAGCCAGAGAATTTAGAGCAAAGGACATTCAGCTGTTCATTAGCATAAAAATATTAAGAAATGGTTTGAATTAAGGTACAATTGATTTTGTATACAGACGTTGATTAGGACAAGGACATTCAGCCATTGATTAGCATAAAATCTTAAGAAGTAGCTCAAAATTAAGATAGAAGTGGTTTTGCATAAAATCTATAACACTAGTCAATTATAGTCATGCAGTGAAAAGTAGATTGATTAGAGTAGCACACAAGTCAAATTACTTGTAGGATCTCTATTAGTTGTCAACTATAAAAGCAACCGTGGAATTGAACTTACTAATTTTTAGAAGTTGCTTTTATTTTTTGCCTCTAGTATTTTATATAGAAACTAGCAAGTGAAGGGATATGGAGAAAGAAATTTACAACAGAAGCCTTAATATTAATACATATTTGCTATTTTGTTTCCTTTTCCTCTTCTAGAACGCAAGCGTAAACTATCAATTACAAAGAATGAGAAAAGTTATTCTTAAACTGAATTTTAGGTAATAAAAGATGAGTGTTAAATATATGCTATGTGATTTTTTTATTCACAAAAGAGAAAAACCTCGCAACATCCTCCAGAATGCAAAAGTGTATAACTGTCAAGAACAAACAAGTTGTTTAAACTCGGATTTTCAGATAATATTTAAAGATAATTGTCAATGGCAAGCTCCATGAACTCATATTCTCAAGAGCGACAAACACTTCACCCCATCTCAAGATCTAGTATTTTCTATATTTGCATCCTTACAATAGTTCCTACTTAATTTGGGAAAAGGTTCTATTGTTGTTGTGGATCCTTGCAAAAGTCCATCTTAATGCAGCCCGACAAAGGACACTGCAGTATTAGATTTATACTGCTTACCCTCAATCTGTTTGAACCAAGTTCAAGAATTTTTATAGCATGTAAATGATCGAACTCGATCATTTTGTTGACTTCATTTTTGGACACATAAAGTTCTTTGATCGTGTTTGAAGCCTTTGATAATCCGGTCAAAGATGTTATCTCATTGAACGAGACATCAAATACAGTAAGGTCCTTGAAAATGCTAACATCCGGTATTCTGGTCAGCTTGTTGTCCCTCAGAATCAGTTCCTGCATCGAAAAGAATCATAGTAGAGCATCACATAAGGAAAGTAGTAGTAAGTGTACGATTGCAACTTTTAGAATCCTGTATTTAAATTTAGTCATAACTATGATCTAATATGCACCAATGTATCTTTTCTTTCCTTTTTTTGAAATCTCTGGTAGCAATATGAAGATTTTGTTTACCAGATCAACAAGAAATGGCCACTTACATGATGCATTATAACAAAAAAAGAACAAACAATGACGGTGAGCAATAACTTTTCCATAAAAAAAATGAAAGAATGCAACTTGAACTAGTGTTCAGACTACAATGCAATGCTCAAACGATATAATTTCAAGGAGGCCAAGAATGAAGTCCTTTTAACCAAGGGAGTTGCAATTTCATCTAGGTGCTTCTTGGATAAACAAGAATAAGAGCCAAAGCATGGAAGTCAGCAATCAACCAAGTGTCCAACAGGGATCACAACAGGTTAACACATCCCGCTTCAACACATTGTAAACTCAACAATAATATAGAAGTATTCAAGCTCCAAGCTACAGCATCATGAACCATTGCACTTCGTAGTCAAGGACCGGCTGTAACATTTCTAGATGTTATTGGGTTATACTTAAGCAACTCAAATCCAAAAAATGATCAAGTTGAACACACTTAGATCTTGTAAAATAAATTTAATAGTCAAATCGATTAATTATTGGAAATTAATACAAGTTGCGTGATTTTAATTTAATTTTACTAAAACTAAAAAGTTATACAAAAAGAACATCAATCCTTGGCAGCGAATACTTGTTCTTTCTTATCGCCTTTTTAGTTGTCGGTAGTCAATATACGTATGCATCGCTCATCCTTCTTCATAAAAAGGACCGGGGCTCCCCAGGGAGAACTGTTGGGTCTGATATATCCCTTCTCTAGCAGCTTTTGGAGTTGAGTCCTCAACTCTCGCAACTCTGCAGGTGCCATTTGGTACGAAGCCATCGAAATGGGTTGAGTCCCTAGTACCAAGGAGATCTCGAACTCAATCTCACAAGTTGGAGGCAAACCACTCAACTCCTTTAGAAAGACATCTCGAAAATTCTTGACAACCCGCACATATGCAATAATCTTCTCCAGCTTATCATCAGCCGATGTGATTTAAGCTATATAGCATTAACAACCTTTATCCAACAACTACTTTGAGGTGAAATTGAGTTCGATATCTCATTGGTAACAGGGACTCAACCCATTTTAAAGAGTCGTCCGTACCAAATGGCACCTGCAGAGTTGCGAGAGTTGAGGACTCAACTCCAAGAGCTGCTAGAGAAGGGGTATATCAGAACCCTTTACTTCTCCCTAGACATCCCTAGTCCTTTTTGTGAAGGACCGATCGATGTGTATGTGTATTGACTACCAACGACTAAATAAAGTAATGATAAAGAACAAGTATCCATTGCTAAGGATGAATGATCTTTTTTTTATCGGCTTCAAGGGGCCAAAGCCTTTTCCACAATTGATTAGAGGTCTAGTTATAATCATCTTCGGATTCGGAATGAGGATTGTGGAAAGTATGAAAGAATAGAAAGGCTTGTTTTATTCTAGAGGTCTAGGGGTCCTTATATAGGACAAAACCCTAGAGTGCTCAAAGGATAAAAATACATAAATACTATAACGGGTTACAAAAATATTCCCTTAAACACATAGAATATTCTCCGTAGAATATTCTCTTAACAAATATACTCTCAATCAACGCAATCTATTGCAATCTCTAACACAATCTATTTTAATCTCTAACACGCCCCCTCAAGTTGGAGCATATCCATCGATCATGCCCAACTTGGAAGCAATCCAGGAAAGGCGTCTCTTTGACAAGGTCTTTGTAAATATGTCTGCAAGCTGAAGATTTGTCGAGATGTGTGGTGTAGCAATCTTGCCTCGTACAGCATCGCAAATGAAATGGCAGTCAATATCGATGTGCTTGGTTCTCTCGTAGAATACAGGATTAGTGGCAATGTAAGTAGCAGATTTGTTATCACAATATAGAGGAACAGGAGTGGTAATATCAATGCTGAGTTCTTGCAGATAAGTCAGTAGCCAAATAATTTCGCATGTAGACTGAGCCATTGCCCTGTATTCTACCTTTGCACTGGATCGGGAGACTACAGGATGCTTCTTGCTCCTCCAACTAACAAGGTTTCCTCCTACCATCAAAGCATAGCCCGTAGTGGAGCGACGATCCTCAGGCAAGCTTACATAATCAGCATCAGCATAGGCAACAACATCAGTGTATCCATTTGCCCCATAGAATAGGTCGTGTTCGGGCGATTCCTTCATATATAGAAGGATCAGAAGAACGTCCTCCCAATGGTTGTAACAGGGTTTCTCCATGTATTGGCTAGCTCTGCTCACCGCATAGGATATATCTGGTCTAGTAACAGTAAGATACAATAGTTTTCCAACTAAGCTTTTGTATCATGTAGTGTCTTCAAATGGAGGATCAACAGAGGTAGAGTGTTTCCTTGGTTCTGCAGGAATACCAAAGGGTTTGCATCCAAGTAATCCGGCCTCAGCTAGTATATCTAGGCAATACTTCCTTTGTGACATATGAAGTCCCTTCTTGGTATGTAAGACTTCTATGCCCAGAAAATAGCGAAGTTGTCCCAGGTCCCTTGTGACAAAAACTTTTTGCAGAAAAGCCTTAGTCTCCAGCACCACTTTATCATCGTCACCTGTAACAACCATATCATTTACATATACAACAAGTATAACAGTACCAGACGATCGGTTTCGGATGAAAACAGAGTACTCAGATGTAGTTCTCTGGAACCCTAGAGTGCTAATTTCACTTAGTCTATCAAACCATGCCCTCGGGCTTCTCTTCAGGCCATAGATTGCTTTGCGAAGTCGGCATACATACTTTCCCTCGACTTCGCACCCTGGAGGTTGCATCATGTAAACCCCCTCCTCTAGAGTGCCATATGGAAATGCATTCTTGACATCCAGTTGAAAAATATTCTAGCCCTTGTTTACTGCCACTGAGAGTATGGTCCGTATGGAGCCCATTCGTGCAACAAGTGAGAAAGTCTCGAAGTAGTCAACTCTATATGCTTGTGTAAAGCCTTTAGCCACAAGTCGTGCCTTCAATCTGTCAATGGAGCCATCTGGAGACTGCTTTGTAGTAAAAATCCACCGGCAGGCAACAGGTTTTGTTCCATGGGGACACTGCATAAGATCCCATGTCCTTCGAGAATTAAGAGTGTCCATTTCTTCATCCATTGCTTTTCGTCATCCAGAATCCTTCAGTGCACTATTATGATATCTGGGAACTGAAATTGTCATAAGAGCATCTGCATATCTCTTGTCTGAGTATGATAATCTACTAGTGGACGTGAAATGAGATATTGGATGAAGTGTACATTACCTTTTGTTTATGCGTAGAGCGATGGGAAGCTCTTGAGGATCATCCGGGATAGAGTTGGTGGGAGCACTTGAAGTTGGCGTATTCTCCTGCAACAAAGGAACAGGTAAAGGAACAGGAACAAGACCAGAGACATGTTTTTTTACACAATAGGTGGAGCAGGAAGGTCTAATGGCATATCTGACACGTCTTGAGTAAAGAAGGAAGTTTGTTCAAAGAATGTGGCATCGGCAGATATGTAATACCGATGGACAAAAGGATCATAGCATTTGTACCCTTTTTGAGTCTGAGAGTAGACCAGGAAAACACATTTAATCGCACGAGGAGATAATTTAGCGAGAGAATGAAAAATGTGAACAAATATTGTGCATCCAAAAATCCGCAGAGGCAAGATAAATACTTCTTCTGCAGGCGATTCTTTTGTAAGAACATAGCTTTTGCGTTGGCCACTGATAAATACTTTGAAGGACCGAGACCATTGAACATAATTTTCAGACCCCTTTAGCTTGATAGAGGTGCCATGTACCATCAAAGAAGTAGGGTACATGGGCTTGGTCTCAGTGGTCGTCATGGCGGTGTCTTAGGTCAAGAACAAGTGATCTAGAGAATGTATCTTGTTCTTAACTGAACATCAAGTGCCTATGCTTACAGCAATAGACAATACATAACAATCAGGAGCCCACGTTGCTGCGCAGGGAGGGCTGTAGACCCGTCGCAGGGATCGATGGTGATGCGGGGGGCCCATGATATCGCTCCTAAGCATGCAGTGATATAGAGGACTGCTGCTCAGGTGGCTCCAGGGAGCAGAAGGAGGGTTGTCGGCGGCTCCAGGGAGCAGAAGGGGGCTGGCGGCGACTCCAGGGAGCAGGAGGGTTGTTGGGAGGGGGTTGGCGGCGGCTCCAGGGAGTAGAAGGGGGGATGGCGGTGATGCCTATGGGAGATCGAGTGTTGGTGGCAGCACTTAGGTGCTTGTGGCGGCGCAGGCGTGAGGCTGCGGCGCCAGTGGTTGCGAGAGGTGCCAGGACGAGGCCGGGGAGGACCGTTGGGAGGTCCTGCGAGCGCGAGAGGGGCAAGGGTGAGGCGCCCGAGTCAGGTTCCGGGGACGAGGTGCGATGATACTAGGCGCGAGGACGAGGTGCGATGGAGGCGTAGGGGGCCATAGGCAGCGCTCCCTAATGCATCGTGGAAGCGCCGGGGCGATTAGTCTAGGGTTAGTCTAGGGTACGAGCGCGCGGAGGCATCTGAGTTAGCGTGGGAGGGCGCCTGGAGCGGCGATGGGCCGCCTGAATACTCGAGGCTGGCGGTGGCAGAGGGATTTATGTCAGAACATCGGTCTAGGACCGCTGCTCTGATACCATGTGGAAAGTATGAAAGAATAGAAAGTCTTGTCTTATTCGAGAGGTCTAGGGGTCCTTATATAAGACAAAACCTTAAAGTGCTCAAAGGAGAAAATACATAATTACCCCTACGGGTTACAAGAATATTCTCTTAACCATACAATATTCTCTGTGGAATATTCTCTTAACAAATATACTCTCAATCAACGCAATCTATTGCAATCTCTAACACAATCTATTTTAATCTCTAACAAGGATATTTTGAAAAGTGCATTCAGGACGAGATTAACTCCCTGTATGGAAAACATTCGGACAAAGTTCTGATCGACCCGACGTGGGATTGTTACACTGACAATGTAGAATAGTTGTTGCAAATCCTTAATTTGTCGCAAACAAGTTCTTATACACCTTACGCTTTAAGGCCTAATATCTTGGTTTTACCAAGTTAGTCCCTCCAAACAAGAAAATAAAGTCACAAGCTTTATTTCTACAAGGACAAAAAAAACAAAGAAATCCATCCGTCAAGCGTTAGAGAATGAACAACCCACGATCCAAAACCTACCTTCTTGACAAACTTTTGCATAATCTTAACAAATAACATTAACCATATACCTTCAATATCAAGCAAGGTTCGAAATCTCGATTTTGATTTCGTTTCGGTCACCTCCAATACCGAAATTTCGCCGATATTTCGGGAAATTTCGACGATTTCGGTGGAAATTTCGGAAATGGCTCAAAAAGTCATTTTTCGACCATTTTTTTGCAAATTAAGATCTTTCAAGTTATTTACAACAATAAATAGCTCACAAATACACAGTTTTATCATACATATTGCTCATATATGCCCCTTATATCGCACATATCGGTCATATCGATCATTTCGTTGTTAAGGTTGATTATTGATGGATACATATTGGAAATGGATATCATTAAATCCAAGTTCTTAAAACAACAATAGCTAACAAATGCGTACTTATATCACACATATCTCTCATCCATATGCCTTATATCGCACATATCGGTCATATCGGTCATTTCGTTGTTAAGGCTGATTATTGATTGATACATATTGGAAATGAATATCATTAAATCCAAGTTCTTAAAACAATAATAGCTAACAAATGCACACTTATATCACACATATCTCTCATCCATATGCCTTATATCGCACATATCTGGGCATATCGTTGAGCTGACTGATAGATATTGGAATCGAAATTAAAATAACTAAGTTAAAAATACTTACAAGATGTCTTTTTTGTTCAGAAAAATAGATGAGTAATTTTTATTCTAAAATGTAGATAATGCTTAATAAGACAATCTTTAGTTCATAGAAATAACGGTCATAGGAGCAGTTCTAGTGAATTACATAATTAATTATAGACTTACAGCAAGATGATATATTTTATAAAGACAAATGACAAAAGGAATGAAGCAAAGAAGCTACAGTGGATCTCTAGAATCTATAGAGTTGTTTCATCTCCATTGCAAAGGGAGGAGAAGCTCCCTACGTTGAAGAAACATTGTATGCATCCCCCCCTGTTGCACCATACCCTACCAGAACGGGGGTCTCGCTGCCCGGTCAGCGAGCCTGGGGGGGCTAGGGGGGGCCCAGGTTGGCCTCCCTTTTGCGGGGGTGTGGGGGCAGCGCCCCCGACCCGAAACAAAATATATAAATCATGATGTGTTTTGATATAGAGATTGATAAATAATTAGTAAAATGACTAAAATGAAGATCACATGGTTAATATCGCTGATTTACATAGGTATCGGCGAAATTTCGCCCATATCGGTCGAAATCCGAGAAATTTTGAAATGAAAACATGAATTTCGACCGATATGGGTCGAAATGTCGAAATATCACCGATATTTCGACCCATTTCGGTCGAAATCCGGGAAATCGATATATATAGGTGTTTCGAAAGACCCTCCCTGTCGAAACTGAAATTTCGGCGAAATTTCGCCGAAATTTCGCGAAATTTAATACCATATCAAGTTCGTTATTGGTTTGTTTGTGTAATCAATCACGGAGGTACAACAATGTGTGACTAGTAATGATCCTAAAAAATCAATGATTGTACCATAAAAGTGCAAGAAGCTATGATATTTAAATATATATATTATATACAACGGTAGAAGCAAGTAGATCTTTTCATAATCTCTGCCCAAAATTGCATTTACATGTCTAGTTCTCATTATCCATTTAAGGTAATAAGGCAAAATCTCACAAGCAACAGTCACAACACAAGAGTGCTAAGGACTCATAACTCTGCAATATTCAATATGCATCGCAAGGCCTGAAACCTAGTGAGGCTTTCATGCAGAAATCTTGGGAGCTTTAAAACAAACCCTAGGAGGGTCCTTAAACTAAAGCCTCCATACATAAGACTTTGTATTCTACCAAAACCCCTTCATGATTGAAGCCATCCTGGAAGACCATTTACCTCTAAATATTATCCTTTGGCTCTAAAAAATTTAAGAATGAATCTAGCCTTCCAAAATGTAACGGGCCAGTCTTTCATCTTTGATCATTATTGAGATATTATTTATCTTTTTTCATACATTTATATATTTTCTTTTATTTCATTCTCTATTATTAATTTGTCCAAACAGGATCCTCCTCTTATATAAGAGAACCATGGAGCTTATGAATAAACAAGTCATTCATCGCTTTCCACATGGTATCAAAGTGATTGTCCTAAACCGGTCACGTACCTCGTGCCATACCCCACCCATCGCTCCCTTCTCTCTCTCATCTCTGTGCGATGTACGGAGCGCTAAGGAGGGCCTCTGGCAACACCACCGACCTCCGCCTGAGTTTGCTACGGCCTACAGCAGTGCCACCTTATCGCCACCACCGCTACCTAGCCCTCGAGGGGTGTTGCTGCTGCTGTGCAGCCCCCTCGCAGACACCGCATTGGCCCCCTAGAGCTTTTGCCGCCCCTCCTCTAGCCCACGAAAGGCTGCTGTGGCATTGCAGCACCTTTACGGGTGCCGCCAAGAACCTCTTGGTTGTCGTTGTTGTATAACAAATGCCCCCACGGCCTTCCTGGATGTCACATAGGGCCCTCATGCGCCGCCCAACATCACCGTTGATGCCCCTTATGGCCATCGTGATCTTGATCAGCATGTTTTCCGCAAACTAGAGCACAGGGCTCTTTTTTGGTCTGATTTTGATCAGAGAAGGGTGATTTCAAACTTCTAGATCATATCGCAGGCCCTCGCACGGATCCAAGGTTGAAGGGGATGGTAGTATGAGTCTACACGTACATCCAATCCTTTCTATGATCGTGTAGACTCGCTCGAATCGGTCAACTACCCCAATCAAGTTCTGTTTCGGCGCACTTCGTTATCAAGTCAGAGAGCAAGGATGAAGTCTTCTCCATGGGATCAAATTCAGCCGATTTTTTATTTTGGCAGATGACCGAAATATCCTATATCGACTGACATGGAGGGGGGTGTTCAAAAACCGACCGAAATTTCGGTTTCGATCGGTCACCGAAATGGTGACCGAAATCAAAATTTGAGGCCTTGGTCTTATCGTCACTCAGTGCCTTCACGGATCGGCCTCCCGTCATCAAGATGGATGAGACCAACTATGTGTTATGGTCCCTGCAATTCCTGGCTCTTATGCAGTGCAATAGCAATGAGCACATTCTGACATAGACGGAACCGACGAATAAGACTAGGAAGAACGCTTGGAAGCAAGATGACGTGTACGTGCGTATTTGACTCTTTAAGACTCACGTCACAGATATTGCCAATGATACCGTGAACCGGTCCACCGCCAAGGCGATGTGGGATATCCTGACATCCACATATGACCAATCAAAGAATGATGCCAAGATTCTTCAGTTGTAGTTTGGCATCTTCACGGCCAAGCAGAATGATCATCCTCTACACAGTTTCTACTCTTTGCTTCATGACATGTTCAAGAAGCTTCACAGCTTCATGCCCGTGACCACATCTACTGAGTAGCAGACGGTGTACAAGAAATCCACAATAGTTAAAGTTTTCCTTACTACTCTAGATCTTGAGTACGATGTAGCACACACCCAACTTCTTATCGGTGCATCTATCCCTCCCATGGAGGAGGCATACAATCGACTCAGCAGGATCATTGGACACATCCAGCCACCACACAGACCTCATCGGCGATAGCCACATCTCACGATAGGGGAAATACTACTTAATTCAGAGGGCATGGTCCCCATGGTAGAGGAGGCGAACATCAACGGGTCTATGCATCTATTATCGTTGTCCTAGTTATTTAGAAGAGGCATGCTATCAGAAGCATGGATATCCAGCTTCTGCTCATTTAATCACGCAACCAGAGCCTCCTAACAGTTCAGCCTTTTCTAAGTATTCGTGACTAGATGATATTGTCTTGTCTGATGGAGATAATGATGCCCGATGTCGGCACCACTACAAGTTCCTTCGATGTTGCAGCCTCTGCCAGAGCATTTCCGAGCTCCTCAGATATAACCTATGCTTTTACCAGTCGTAGTAGAGCAGATATGACAGAGTGGATCATGAACTCTGGTGCTTCCCACCATCTGTGTGGAAACAGAGCGCAGTTTAGTTCGTACCGATATGTACCCACCAGCAGATCAGTTGTCATTGGGAATAGGGCTCATTTACCCCTTACAGGACAAAGGGATGTTCATTTGATGTCATCTATGCCCACTATGTGACATGCACCGGATTTTGATATGAATTTACTTTCTATTAGTCAGATCAATAAGGACTTGCATTGTCGAATCATTTTTACCCCTCTTCTCTTGTGTTTCAGGATATACTCACGAGCAGGGCGATTGGATGTAGTAGTGCGCAAAGGGGACTCTACATACCGGTCCACTCTCTATATGATGGTACATCTTTCGTTCCTACTGGGTCAGGCTCTCCATACATGTGGCATCTTCAATTTAGTCACCTTCCACTATATAAGTTGTGTCATGTCCTCCTACAGATATCCATGTGTTCTATGTTCCAATGCAAGGTTTGCCAGCTTGGGAAGCATCACTGTTCTTTTCCTGGTTGTCAGAGTCGTAGTAGTAGCCATTTATTTGAGCTTGTCTATTTTAATATTTGTGGTCCCAATCGTGTTCCTGATCACCATGGACACAAGTTTTATCATGTAGCATCGATAACTTTTCTAGACTACTTGTGTTTTTCTTTTGAAAAAAAAAATCTGAAGCCAGGTCTGTCAATAAGTCTTTCATTATTGAAATAAAGAATATTTTCTCAACTATGGTTAAGTTTATTTGCTCAGACAATGCCTCAGATTTCTACAAATTGCATCTTTCTGAGTTCTTCATATCTCCTGACATCATACACCAGACCTCGTATGCTTATACTTCTTAGCAAAACGATATTAGCGAACGCAAATACTGTCATTTACTTGATGCGACCAGGTCATTTTTTATTTAGAGTCATACTCCACACTCTTTCAGGGGTGATGCGATTCTCATTACATGTACTTGGTGGACTGTATGCCGTCCTTTGTTTAGGAGAGGTCCCTTTCTCGATTATGTTTTCCAAAAAGGATATGTTCTCCCTTACACACTGTGTGTTCGGCTCTGTGGTACTTGTTCACCACCTGACTCATGGCTGTGACAAAAACTCCCCTAGACTAGAGTTGTCAAAAGTGTCTTTGTAGGCTATTGTCGCAGCAGAAGGGATATCGTTGCTTCGACCGTGTTAGACGAAAGTACTTCGCTATTGTTGGTGTCACCTTTTTTGAGCATGTCACGTATTTCTCTCCTACAGGTGACCAGTTGACTCCTTTTGACTCTGAAGATGGGGTATAAGTGCATCCTCCACCTATGGCACCACCATCTCCAGTCCCACCAACACCTCCACCACCACCACCTCCACCAACATTGCATGCTCATGTGGTTCCTCCACCCTAGTCACCTAGTACCCTGGCTCAGTTGTTGCCATGTTTCTACATTTGCATGCCTCAGTTGTTCCCATTATTCATGGGTCTTCCCCATCATCCACCATGCCCCATGTATGTTGTTGATGGGAAAAGAAAAAATTATATTCCATCTAACTCTAGAGCTCTCTTATATAGGAGAAAAGCTTTAAGGGTAAATTACATAAACAGGACAATGGAAATAAACAAATATAAAGAAAGAACAAAATAACATGAATATCTTAACACTCCCCCTCAAGCTGGAGCATATGTATCTATCATGCTCAGCTTGGAACAACAATGATGAAAAGGACCTCTAGCCAGTGTCTTAGTAAACATGTCTGCAATCTGATCTCCTGATGCTACATAAGATGTCGAAATCAGCCCCTTTTGGATTAAATCACGAGTATAGTGACAATCCACCTCAATATGCTTTGTCCTTTCATGGAATGCTGGATTATTAGCTATAAATAAAGCCGCTTGATTATCGCATTTAAGATGCATAGGAAGAGGTACCTCAATTGTTAAATCAGTCAAGACAGATTTGACCCACATCATCTCAGTACTACCTTGGGTCATTGCCCTATATTCTGATTCTGCACTGGATCGAGCAACAACCGATCGTTTCTTACTCTTCCATGAGACTAGTGAGCTACCAACAAACACAATGAAGCATGACGTAGACTTTCTGTCATTAGGACACCCAGCATAATCTGCATCTGCACACCATGTAACTGAGAGAGACGTATCTCTTCTAAACAGAAGACCTGCATCTGGAGATGAAAGATATCTCAGGATCATGAATACTGCATCCATGTGCGCCTACCAGGGTTGCTCCATGAACTGACTTACTCTACTCAAAGCAAAAGATATATCAAGCCTGGTAATAGTAACATACAATAATTTTCCTACCAGCTCTCTGTACCGTCTCTTGTCCACCTCCTCAGATCTGTCATCATGGAGCTTCGCATTAGGATCCATCGGGGTAGTAGCTGGTCTACATCCCGGCATGTCTGTCTCAGATAGAAGATCAGTAACATACTTCCTTTGTGTCATAACCATGCCCTGCTGATTTCGTGCAAATTCCAATCCAAGGAAGTAACGAAGCGTACCAAGGTCCTTGGTAAAAAACTGTTGTCCAAGGAAACCTTAGCTGCTTGAATGTCATGTTCATCGCTGTCAGTGATAACAATGTCATCAACATAAATCAAGATGACTACAATACCTCTCCAGTGTCTCTTTACAAAGAGAGTATGATCTTAAGTAGATCTGACAAACCCCTTCCGTTCAATCAATTCTGAGAGCTTCTGAAACCAAGCCCTCGAACTCCGCTTAAGGTCGTATATAGCCTTATAAAGACGGCACACCATACTGGACTCCCCCTCAGCAGCAAACCCAGGTGGTTGCTGCATGTAAACCACTTTCTGCAAATCACCATACAAGAAAGTATTCTTTACATCCAATTGGAAAAGGGGTCAATCACGTACCACGACAACCGTAATAAGAATCTTCAAGGTAGAGTGACGCGCTACAGGAGAAAAAGTGTCATGATAGTCCATCCCATAAGTCTGGGTGAACCCACAAGCAACCAGCCTGGCCTTGTATCTGTCTATTGTACCATCGGCCCGATGCTTCACAGTAAATACCCACTTGCTTCCAACAACATACGCACCTGGTGGAGCATGGACAACACTCCACGTACCTTGTGATTGTAAAGCTGTCGTCTCCTCCTCCATAGCCAAATGCCACTAACTGCTCTGCATTATCTCCTGATATGACTGTGGTATCGCTATAGCAGACAACCCCACAACAAAGTGCTGAAAATCCTTGGAAAGACGCTCCAAGGAAACATGAGAAGCCATATGGTGCATAGTGCATGCTCGTTTCTGCCGACAAAGTGCAAGGGCATATCCAAATCATCAGTAGGAGTAGTAGAGATAGTATCTGCACCCTGTACCTCAGTCTGTATATGCAAATCACCCGTGTCGTTAGAGGAACTCAAATGCTCAGTACATACCTTGAGTATGATGGATGATGGAGGAGGCACATGAGCACGGGGCCTTCGCTGATTCTGCGAAAAGAAAGGAGGAAGCGGTGGTGGTGGTGGCGGCGGTGGTGGTGGTGGTGGAGGGGTCAGTAATGGAATAGGACATGGTAATGGCGGGGGAGGAGACATATAGATCTCTTCTCCATCCTCTGAAGGAGTAAGCCTGTCACCTGTGGGAGAAAAATACATAATGGACTCAAAGAAGGTGACATCAGCACTGACATAGTACCTACGTCAAACAGGATCAAAACAACGATATCCCTTTTGGGTTTTGGAATACCCAACAAACACACATTTGACAGTTCTGGGAGAGAGCTTGTCAAGACCAGGAGAGAGTTTATAAACAAATGCAACCGATCCAAAGACACGAGGTGTAAGTGAGAAAAGATCCGTCTCAGGAAACGCAATCAAGAACGGGATCTTCTCCGCTAACATCGAAAAAGGCATACGATTCACCAAATAACAAGCAGTTAGAAGAACCGCATCTCTCCAATAGGAATGAGGAGCACGACTATGAATCGAGAGGGTTTTGTTAACATCGAAAAGATGACGGTGTTTCCTTTCAGCCACCCCATTCTGTTGGGAGGTATATGCACAAGATGTCTGATGCACAATACCAAGAAATTGAGAGAGTTGAGTACTTCGAAATTCTAGAGCATTATCAGAACGTACATACTTGACTCTGGTAGAGAAAATGTTCTTTATTTCATTAAGAAAAGATTAAATAACAGGACCAGCATCAGACTTGTTTTTAAGAAGAAAAACCGAAGACAACCTAGAAAACTCATCAATTGCAACAAGATAAAATCGGTGTCCCTGATGATCTGGGACACGACTAGGACCCCAACTATCAAAATGGAGCAACTCAAACAAACTATGACTACTTAGACCATGACGACTCTGGAAAGAAGACCGATGATGCTTCCCAAGTTGGCAGGCCTCGCACTAGAAAGTTGGGTGAGGAGAAATCTTTGGAAGAACATGGACCAGCTTTTGCAGAGGAAGATGACCAAATCGTAGATGCCACATGTACGGAGAAACAGATCCAGTGCGTAGAGAAGAAGAGGCACCAACATACGAAGACTGCACAAGTGTAAAAGCCCCCTTGCTCATGGCCAGTTCCAATCACTCTGCCCGTAAGTATGCCCTGAAACACAAGAGCAGATGGATCAAATATGGCATGACAATGTAAATCTCTGGTGATTTGACTAATTGATAATAAATTCATAGAAAATTCAGGAGCATAGAGAACATTAGGAAGCCTCAATGTAGAAGTCAGTTGCACCTCCCCCTGACCAGTGATGAGGGAATGTGTACCATCTGCTATCACAATTGATCGTCCAGGCTAAACAGGATGAAAAACACTAAATTGACCTCTGTCACCACAGAGATGATGGGATGCACTGGAATCCATGATCCATTCTGATAAGTCTGCTCTGTAGCAACTAGTAAAAGCATAGTCTATACCTAATGTAGATGCAGATGCTGAGGCAGCAACCTCTGAGGATTCTGAAGGAGAACTAGTAAATCCAGATGTGTCGGGCATGATCTCTCTCAATCGTGCTACAAGTTCGTCAAATCTCCGATCAGATGCAAGTGATGGAGTCCCAGCCTGTTGTGCCTGCTCTGCAACTCTGGCTGACGCAGGAAACCCATGCTTAGAATAGCATGTTTCCTAAGAATGGCATGTCATGTGGCAGTAGGTGCACGGCTGACGAGGTCGAACACCCCCTCCTCTGTCATGGTTGGAACCCCCCTGCCATGATATGGTATATGACTGACTCTATCACGTGATGCCGCCATAGCTGAAGAAGTCTGGGACTGAAAAGGACTAGCGGAAGATATAGATAGTCTACTCAGTCTATGATATGCCTCCTCCATTGGAGGTATTGTAGCATCAGTGAGGATCTGGGTACGACATGCATCATACTTTGGATCCAGTGCTGCTAGAAGTACTCCAGTCATCACAGAGTCTCTGTATGCCTTGAGTTGCTCTGGTGCAAGGCCTTAAATGTCGGTTTCGGTCACCATTTCGGTGACGACCAAAACAGAATTTCGATGGAATTTCGGTCAAATTTCGATCGAAATTTCGATCATTTCGGTCATTTTTTGTACTAGGACCCTCATATTTCGTTCATTTCGGTCGAATTTCGATTTCGACTGGATATCGATATTCGACAGAAATTTGATCGAATTTCGCTGAAATTTGAGGCCATGCTCTGGTGTAGCAGTCAAGGGTATGTAGCCATGTAGCTTCTCAAACATACCCTCAAAGAAGTATAGAGGGCATGAAGAGGGCGGCCATTCTGCTTCTATGTGAAGATATTGTGTTGAAGCTGTAGTATCTTCGACTCATTCTTTGCCGGAGAATATGTCACGGCAAGAATGTCCCACATAGCCTTTGCAGTAGGCTGGCTCAAAATATCATTAGCTATCTCTGTGGATACAGTCCCAGATAGCCATACGCGAGCATACGCGTCATCCGCCTCCCATGAGGCATTCATCTCAGTCTTGTCACATGGCTCCTCTGTCGTGAGGATGTGCTTCTTGGCATTACACTGCATCAAACTCATGAACTGCATGGCCCACAGTTCATAGTTAGTTCCATTCATTTTGACAATGGGTGCCGGACCTTTGAAGGTGCCCAGGGATGGAACTTCCACTTTGTTGTCGGACATGATGACAACTATCTTCAAGACTGCGCTGGAAACAAGAGATGTTAGCGTCTACACTGATATACAGGAAGATGGTTGTGGGTGCAGACTCATACCACAACCTCTTCCATTCTTTGAAGAGTCCTTTGGGTAGCTAGGATGTTCTAGAGCTTCACGTGACACCCTAGATACCCAAATGAGGTATCCGCAAGAAGGCAACCACGCATGAAGATGAGGTAGGTCACGCGGCAGCGACTAGATGCGGCAGGAGAGGCAACCACCGGGCTGGGCGATGGCGCGTGAACACGCGAGAAGCCCTAGGGGGTTGATGACGTGATCACGAGTGGGCGCGTGAATGCGTGGCAGGTCACGGCGGTGCCCACAGCGAGCGGGGAGGCGGCGCTCGCAAGGGGCTGGGCAGCGGCAGTGGCAGCGACACCCGCAGGAGGGCTGGGCGGCAGCGGCGAGCCCAAGGATAGTTAGGGTTTTGGTGGGGCAGGATTCTAGGGCACAGGCTCCGGTCTAGGATCGTCGCTCTGATACCATGTTGATAGGAAAAGAAAAAATTGTATTCCATCCAACCCTAGAGCTATCTTATATAGGAGAAAATCTCTAAGGGTAAATTACATACTCGGGACAATGGAAATAAACAAATATAAAGAAAGAACAAAATACGTGAATATCTTAACATATGTTCTGAGCACATTGTTTCTAACTTTCTACTGATGGAACTAGTGATTTGTCCATGCAACAGGCTACTTTTGCAGGATGAGTAGGTGCCCTCTCAAGAGGTAAGTATGCAAGTTGAGGAGGCAAGTGATCTTGATGTGCCTATTGCTCTGCGGAAGCGGAGACGTACATGTGCTACTTATCCTCTTGCAGCTCATGTCTCTTTGGCGTGTTTTTCAAATGATTTAAGGAGGTTTGTCATGTGATTGTCAGACGTGGAGATACCACGGACATACCAGGAGGCAATACATGACAGTCAGTGGCATTTTATCATGGAGGAGGAGACGATCGTATTACAGTCATGTGGCACATGGAACATTGTTACAACTCTTATAGGACATTTGTCGTGGGATGCAAGTGGGCGTTTACGGTGAAGCACCAAGCAGATTGTAACATGGAGAGCTACAAGGCGAAGCTTGTCGCTCGTGAGTTTATCCAGACATACGAGGTGAACTATCAAGATACTTTCTCTCTCGTAGCTCGGCATTATCTCTGTGTTACAATGAATGGGTATGGGCCCTCTGCCAGCTCGATATGAAGAATGTGTTTCTTTATGGTGACCTTTGAGGGGGAGTGTTGTATAGTGTGTAGACTTCATAAGGCAATCTATGGCCTTAAACATAGTCCAAGAGTATGATTTCCGAAGCTCTCGGACTTGATAAAGCATCAGGAGTTCATGAGATCAACCACAATTTACTCATTGTTCGTTCAGAGGACTCAAAGAGGTAGAGTTGTTATATTGATTTACGTTGATGATATCATTGTTACAGGAGATGATGCGCAAGGCATTGGTGCAAGTAAGGATTTCCTTAGTCAGCAGTTTGTAATCAAGGACCTTGGTAATTTACGTTACTTCCTGGAACTTGAGTTGGCCAGTAACCAGCAAGCTTTTATTATGACCCAGAGGAAGTACATTACAGATCTTCTCTCTAAGACATGTATGGCAGATTGCATGCATGTCACTACTCCCATAGACTCGAGCATGAAGTTATATGACGATAACACATGAGGTAGACAAGAGGACGTACAGGAAGCTTGTTGGAAAGCTCCTATATGTGACCATCAACATGCCAATATATTTTCTGATGTGAGCAGAGTGAGCCAGTTCATGGAGCAGCCTAGACATGCACATATGAATGCAGTTCATATGTTTTGTATCTGAAGACCTCTCATGCCATTGGTATATTATTTAGCAAAGGAACATTTTTGCCGTTACAGCATGCACAGATGCAGACTATGCGGGATGTCCCAAGGATAAGAAGTCTACTTCAGGCTTTACAGTGTTCACAGAGAGCTCCTTGGTGTCATGGAAGAGCAAAAAACAAACGGTGGTTGTCAAGTCGAGTGCATAGTCAGAGTACAGAGCCATGGCACAAGGGATTACAGAGATAATATGGGTAAATCTATTCTGACTGACCTAACTATTGAGGTGCAACTTCCCATGCATCTCCAATGTGACAACTATGCTGCTCATTTCATTGCCAACAACCATGTCTTCCATGAGAGGACAAAGCACATTGAGGTTGACCGGTACTACACTCGTGACATGATTCAGAGCAAGGAAGGACATATCGATATCGACATCATATCGATACAATGTCGATACCGATATATCGTCGATATATCGGCGATATATCGACGCATATCGCCGACATCCTGTATCCATTGTTCTATTTTGAGATGTCGATACCCGATATATCCATATCGGCGATATATCGGTGACCTGTCGATACCGATATATCACCGATATATCGACGATATATCGCGATATGGCGATCCCTGTTAAACCCTCAGGATCCGGGTACCCGTTAATCACACACTCGCACTATTATTCACATGAGATCGCATGAAGTTATAGAAAAACAGGGAAAATTTTTCGCGCGGCTAATTATCCAAATGACATTCACATCCATAACATAACCACAAGATCACAGAGAGACAAATTGGCACTAAAATCCTATTTCATTAATTTTCATATGATTTTACAACGTGTACAATGTCTATCAGTACATTCAACATCCCAAAAATTTGACTGAAGAGAAGAAGCATTTTATAATATCAATTGAACTAAAAACTGTAACAAAAATCACATACCGTCTGGTATATAGACCTTGTCTCCCGGAATCATGTATAGCTATTAATCAGCAGACCTCTTGCCTGCCATGCGTGCAAGGAAGAAGAGGAGTCCAATCGCTGGTACCTCCCAAAAACTTATAAAATAACATGCATTTAATTATTTTCAAAAGCAAGCAAGTAGAAAGGTATATATGGTGAAAAATCTACCACTACCTGCGTAGAGAATGGTTTCAATTGTTTGGTATGTAGTACACATGTTCATCCCCTTTTTCCCATTTTCCCATATATATATATATATATATTTAAAGTTTAGATGATAGACCCTAAACATATAATGATTTTCTACGTTTTAGAGATCATAATTCTGGGTCTTGAAGATCATGATGTGGAACTTGATGGCACATGTAAACGCCAATTTCTTGTCACTGAGATTATGTCGTGGTTTTCGATAATAGACTAATTATGATGATAAATTTGATCCTTAATTCTATTTACTCCTTATAAGTTAGTGGATAGTCTGTGGTCTTGGTCTGTGTGTAACCTCACACTATGACTCTAAGGTATTTAAATGTACCTTAGGGTTGGGGTGCCTCCGTAGGCATGCAGTGTTGTATAATGCATCCTAACTAAGTTCCCAACACGTCCACTAACTTATAGGGTTTTTGAATCATATTAAAGTCACTTCTAATCAACTCAACTTTAATTGTGATTTCCTCCAAACCTTCACTGTAACTCTCTCAGATGTACTCTCAATGATGTAGATATAGATGTAGATACGAATGATCTGGATGTAGAATCACCAAGTCTGTTGGCGAAAGAAACTCAAGCGGTGAAGAAGCCTGCAAATGGCTCTTCCGTCTCGCCCTCTAGTTGGAAGGCCGGTCCAATAGAGGGATAGGTCTACTCCCCAACTACGCCACTGAGACGGGTGAGAGGGACTTCCCGGAAAAGTCACTCTAGAAAAACAACCCGACCAGTAACGGGCAACCGAGCTCGTACGTAAAACTGAAAAACCAGGATCCCCCCCTGGGTATCCTAAAAAAAACAGGGTCAGTGGAACTGGTCTAAAGTCGGGATCCCAACGAGGCGTAAAAACACTGTGAGCTCACGTAAAAACCGAAAGAGGACTGGGATCCTAGACCCGCGCACTAGGCGGCCGCTGCCCTAACTGGGCTTCCTTTCCTTCCGCCCAGTTGAGGGTCACCGCGCCCTCGCACAGTCAGGTGTAGGAGTCACCATGACCGGCATTATTGATTATTAGTCATCATTGATTTCCAAGAATTTTCCCTTATTTGATTACTCATAGTCCTCTCTATGGTTGGCAGTGCAGATCTAGGTTTATTGATTATGTAGTCATACTTCTATATTTTATATGTGAACTAAATTATCTTGTAAGGATTATTCCTACCTTGACCAAATAATTAACACTGAATTCCTTAAGTGCGAGCAGTAAATTACTAAATCCTTGTCCTTTACTATGCACACCAAAATTTCCGTTCAGGCAACCACTTCATACTTTTAATTTTAAAAAGGATAAGTGGTATACACATTTAGTATCCATCTGCTTTCATTAACTTTATAGTTAATCCCATTCTTTTTACAAATCACTTTATAGTAAAGGATAGACATGGTTTGACATGTGATCTGTTAGTTGATTATTTTGGAACAAGATATTAGGATAAAATCAAGGTAGACTTACATAACTTTGAAAAGGTGCTGACAGTATGATGAATAATCAGATCTATAGAAAACTAAGAACGGAATTCTGAGAGAAATAATCATGATGAGGATGGGTATTCATAGAAATTTGAAGTTAAATGTTTAAGGAACCATAAAACCCTATTAGATCAACCGATCATAATCATTCATACCATATGAACCTGTTAGTACAACATTTCATCCATCATATGTCACTCTAAAAGAATTAATTTGGATGACCTTAACAGTAGAGTAGCAAATCTACCAAACATTATATCTCAATTTGATTATTCCACAGATCACAAAGATGTCTCTAATTCTAATCAATAAGAGATTGTAAATAAATTATAGAAAGGATTACAGTTTACATATGAGCTTACATATTACCGGCATTAACATAATGTAACATTTAGCAAGAGTTAATCGTAATACAAACACAACTAATGAAATCATCATTTTTATTATCGGTATTTAGTAGCTATACATGAGACGACTCTATCTAAACAACTTTAACCTTTTTTTCCTTTTTTTTTTAATGTAAAATCAATATATCTAACTGGTAAATTTATAACCCAAATAAAATTTCCAGGGAGACAGTTCATCCTACTAAATAACATTGACCTAAAGATGGAAATGAGTTAGGAATCTCTACCATTGTTATTACATAACTAATCTTATTCTTAAACCTTCAACCAACATAAACCCCAAATAAATCAATGTAACTTTCCACCATTTTTTTAACGGCTGAATAACTGTAATAATATTTATTAAAAGAAACCTGGATCATGAAAACTTCTATTTGTATACAATTATAAGTCAAATGAATATATGTATATATATATACTCAGCTCACCTACACTAACTTAAGTGCTGATACAAACAGTCCTCAAAACCAAAATATGATGGGTAACAAAATTATGAATATGAGTGAATTATTTTGTCTTATTTCTATACCAGTCATACATACAATTTGTTAAATAGTAGCAGAGTTTCTTGTCATCTGGTATGTATATCTATTTTTTACATATAACTTACGAAATTCAGTACTCAAAATTCATATTTTACAACACATGCAGTACATATAACAGAATACATGTCTCAAATTTTAAATTTATTCTTTAATTCAGAAACAGTACAGTCAGTACTGTATCTATAGTTCAACTTGGAATTTAACCCTTTCATTTCAACTAAGAAGAAAACACATGCCAATTTATACCCAAATATTATTTTCTAAATTTTGAAATTTCAGGAGCTCATCCAGAGCTAAAAAATTAAAACTCATGCAAACCCCTTATATATCAAAAATGTAGGGATTGAAATTCTGGATTTTCAATTTGTGTGCAATTTGCACAAAAGTCAGGAAAGAGAAGTGTAATAGACATGCATGGCAGCAAGGAGGAATGGAGAGGAAAAGTACCTTTTGATCTTCTCAACTTGAAGATTCAGATGCATGCATGAAAGCTCCAAGAAGCAAAGAGACAACAACTGCCTCCAGAAGCAGCAAGAGCTTCATGAGTAAGGAGCAGCAACCCCCTTCAGATCATGCAACAGTAGCTGCATGATGCAATTCCAACAAAAAGGGACACAATTTGGTGATTTTGGACAGCAGCTGGGTTTGTTGGGAGCAGCTCCAAGCCTTGGATTGGAGTGAAATTCTGGGTTCCAGCAGTAGGACTACAATAGGGGAAAGAGGAGCCTTTGATGGAGAGAGGGGATTACGTTTGAAATGGGGAGGGGAGAAGGGTTTTGAGCTCTCGTTGGAGTTAGAAAGATAGAATGTATGGGCTCTATGTTACATATATATAGGAGATGGTTATGCTCCAAATCCATCCAAATGGAGAAGGCAAAAATGCCAAGTGGAGAGGGGAAGAAAGCCAAGTGGGCTAACAACGCAAGTGGCTGAACAGTAGTTACTGTTCTGGATTATTTTTTTTAATTTTTTTTATTTATTTGAAAAGTTAAAATATGGTCGTATTCGCGCCTCGAACACCGGATCTCGAGGCGAAACATCTCGTTTTGATCGTCTCTGGACGATGATCAATATGAGTACAATATTGATATATTTTCGATCGGGTTTGAATGCCCGAATAATTTGAGATACGGTTTCGGTTTGGGTTTAAATTTTGAGAATTTAAAATACCAAACGACCTCCGATTGACGAACGGTCGATTCCGTTGGTCTTGTTTCGTCGAATCGGATCTAATGACGGTCTCGGTTTGTTTTGCGGTTCCCGAATTTGCATCGCGGCTTTTCACGGCACGCATTACGAAGGGACCGATTTTTGGTCGATTTCGTCCGAACGACTTTTGATTTATGATCAATTGGTCGTTTTAGGTTGTTGACCGACAACGTTTTTGGGTTCATTAGACCCAAAATCGGACGAGTTCGGTTTTGTTAGAATATGGATGTTACAAATATAAAAACCTCAAAGGGAGTCTCGTCCTCGAGACTCGAGTTAAGGTCATTGAGTGTCTTGTTGGGATTTTATATGTCCATAAAAACCTCAAAGGGTTTTGATCCCATAAAAACCTCAAAGAGAAAACAAGTCATGTATTTTAACACTGATCTAACTACAAAACTTGTTTTGATTATTACATCAGAAAAGCTGCGGGTATCGTGCCCGCATGTCAGCTTCGGTCTCCCACCTGAAACTCTATGTCTCTCCTCCGACGATCCGCATAGCTCTTCTGGCGGCTTTGTGTCGTCAGAAGCCTCCGTCTTACAAGATCAACAGCTCTCGCGGTCTCCTCCAAGAGATCTACGGAATATAAAGCATGATCGCCTACCTCACGCCAACTGAGAGGTGTGAGGCATCTCTGCCCGTATAGGGCTTCGAATGGTGCCATGCCAATACTGGAGTGATAGCTGTTGTTGTACGTAAATTCCACTAATGGCAGATGGTCCTTCCAGGACTCTTTCCACTCCAAAGTGCAAGCGCAGAGCAAATCCTTTAGTGTCTGAATGGTGCGCTCACTCTGCCCATCTGTCTGTGGATGATATGTCGAACTCATTTCCAACTCTGTCTGTAGTGCTGACATGAACTGATGCCAATAGTGTGAGGTAAATCTCGAATCTCTGTCAGACACTACCTTACGTGACATACCATGTAACCTAATGATGTTCTGCACATACGGCTTGGCCAATCTGGATGGAGTGTAAGTCGTGTTGACAGGTATGAAATGAGCTGACTTGGTCAACCTATCAACAACAACCCAAATGGAATTATGACCGCCCGGTGTCTTTGGTAATCCTATGACAAAATCCATAGAGATGCTCTCCCACTTCCACTCGGGAATGGGGAGAGACTGCAATAATCCTGGTGATCTCCTGTGCTCGGCCTTGACCATCTGACAGGTTATGCATCTGCTGACATGTAGCGCCACATCGCGCTTCATTCCATCCCACCAGAAATGTCGGCGCAGGTCACGGTACATCTTCGTGCTACCTGGATGGATAGATAACCGTGAACTGTATGCCTCATCCAAAATGTCTCTGCGAAGCTGCTCGTCATTGGGTACAACGATCCGACCTACCTTCTATAAAATAGACTCCATCACAACAAAGTCATCAACCTCGTCCTTGACAGCGCGCATGTATCTGTCTCGATTCCAAGGATCTGTCTTCTGGCCTTCGACAATGCGATCCCACAACTACTGAATCATGGAGGCACGGCAGTAAAAATGGATGCGCTCTCCTGAGGATGCCAATCAGTCAAAGATGCGAGCATATCCCACGTATATAGCCAGTTCGTCGTACCATCAGCATGCGCTCTCCTGCTAAGTGTATCAGCCACTATGTTTCCCTTACCGGGATGGTAAGAGATCGTGCAATCATAATCCTTCAGCAGATCGAGCCATCTGCGCTGCCTCATGTTCAGCTCCTTCTGATTAAGGATGTACTTCAGACTCTTGTGCTCTGTAAAGATCTCGAAATCTACCCCATATAGGTAGTGGCGCTAGATCTTCAAGGCGAAGACAACTACCGCCAACTCCAAGTCATGGATTGGGTATTTCCGCTCATGTGGTCTCAACTGTCATGATGCATAAGCAATCACCTGTCCTCTCTGCATCAATACTGCTCCTAGGCCTTCTCCAGATGCATCTGTATAGACTGCATAGTCTTGAGTACCTGAAGAGCAAGAATAGATGCTGTAGTCAATCTCTTTCAGTGTCTGGAAGGCCTGCTCACTTGAATCGTCCCAAATGAATGAAACTCCCTTCTGCGTCAACCGTGTCAGAGGGTGAACAATGCGTGAAAATCCGCTGACAAAGCGTCTGTAATAGCCTGCTAATCCGAGGAAGCTTCGAATCTGCGTGACAGTCTTGGGATGCTCCCAAGACATAACTATATCTATCTTCGCAGGATCAACTGCAATGCCTGCTCCAGAAATGATATGCCCGAGAAATGAGACCTGGGATAACCAGAACTCACACTTGCTCAACTTGGCATATAGCTTGTGCTCCTGCAATGTATCCAAAACAATCCGTAGATCATTCGCATGATCCCATTCATTCCGTGAGTAGATGAGCACATCATCGATGAATACCACTACAAACTTGTCCAACTATGGACGGATGATCCTGTTCATCATATCCATGAAAGCCGCAGGTGCATTGGTGAGCCCAAACGGCATCACCACAAACTCGTAGTGTCCATAGCGAGTCCTGAAGGCTGTCTTCGGAATATCCGACTCGCGAATCCTCAGCTGATGGTAGAGCGAAGATCGGTCTTCGAGAAAACCGAAGATCCCTGGAGCTGGTCAAACAAATCATCGTACCATGGCAAGGGATAACGGTTCTTCACCGTTCTCTTGTTCAGCTGCCTGTAATCGATGCACAGTCTCATGGATCCATCCTTCTTTTTGACAATTAGAACTGGAGCACCCCAAGGTGAAGTGCTCGGCCTCACGAATCCCAAATCAAGTAACTCCTGCAACTGTACCTTCAGCTCCCTCAACTCGGCTGGTGCCATACGATATGGTGCCATAGAGATCGGTTGTGTATCTGGCAACAATGTGATCTCGAACTCGATCTCTCTCTCTCAGGAGGTAGCCCTGGTAGCTCATCAGGAAATACGTTAGGGAATTCTGATACTACTCGGATGTCCTGTGTCATCGGCTCCTGATCAGATACCTCCCGAACAAAAGTAAGATATGAATCGCAACCATGGTCAACAAGTCGCTGAGCTCGCAACACTAAAATATACTCCATGGTGGAGTCATGCAAAGTACCCTCAAAAGTGAACTCGGGTAGATCAGGAATCGTAAAGATAACCGTCTTCCTAAAGCAATCAACAAGTGCATGATGAGTAGATAGCCAATCCATGCCCAAAATCAAGTCGAACTCATTAAGCTGCAGAAGTAGACAATCTGCGATCATCTCATGACCGCCAATCAGTACGGGCAAGTGCCTGACTATTAGTGAGATAATGAATAACTGGCCACTTGGCCCTCGGATGTGATACGGAGAAGAAAGAGTCTCTGCGACTCTATCTAAAGAAGCAAGAAAAGAATGCGTCACGTCAGAATCAAATACAACATGGAAAGCTTGATAAGAGCAATCAGTATGTGTGCTAGCTGGTCAGTTGTCTCCTAGCCTGGTGGGGATGCCATGGCTTTGCATGAGAACCATAACTAGTCATAGAAGTATCATCTGAAGATACTTATAATATATGCTTTTTCTCTTATTGGGATATAATATGAAAATTAATGAAATTGGTGATATCTGTGGTAATTGAATTCGAATGTCACATTTTCCTTTTCGGACTCACGACAAGTCGGAAGACTGTCGTTATTCGAGAACTTAATGCGATCGGAATTGAAATACTGTGAATGTGCGTATCGGGGTACCACTGCTCTGATACCAAACTGTTAAACCCTCAGGATCCGGGTACCCGTTAATCACACACTCGCACTATTATTCACATGAGATCGCATGAAGTTATAGAAAAACAGGGAAAATTTTTCGCGCGGCTAATTATCCACATGACATTCACATCCATAACATAACCACAAGATCACAGAGAAACAAATTGGCACTAAAATCCTATTTCATTAATTTTCATATGATTTTACAACGTGTACAATGTCTATCAGTACATTCAACATCCCAAAAATTTGACTGAAGAGAAGAAGCATTTTATAATATCAATTGAACTAAAAACTGTAACAAAAATCACATACCGTCTGGTATATAGACCTTGTCTCCCGGAATCATGTATAGCTATTAATCAGCAGACCTCTTGCATGCCATGCGTGCAAGGAAGAAGAGGAGTCAGCAATCGCTGGTACCTCCCAAAAACTTATAAAATAACATGCATTTAATTATTTTCAAAAGCAAGCAAGTAGAAAGGTATATATGGTGAAAAATCTACCACTACCTGCGTAGAGAATGGTTTCAATTGTTTGGTATGTAGTACACCTGTTCATCCCCTTTTTCCCATTTTCCCATATATATATATATATATATATATATATTTAAAGTTTAGATGATAGACCCTAAACATATAATGATTTTCTACGTTTTAGAGATCATAATTCTGGGTCTTGAAGATCATGATGTGGAACTTGATGGCACATGTAAACGCCAATTTCTTGTCACTGAGATTATGTCGTGGTTTTCGATAATGGACTAATTATGATGATGAATTTGATCCTTAATTCTATTTACTCCTTATAAGTTAGTGGATAGTCTGTGGTCTTGGTCTGTGTATAACCTCACACTATGACTCTAAGGTATTTAAATGTACCTTAGGGTTGGGGTGCCTCCGTAGGCATGCAGTGTTGTATAATGCATCCTAACTAAGTTCCCAACACGTCCACTAACTTATAGGGTTTTTGAATCATATTAAAGTCGCTTCTAATCAACTCAACTTTAATTGTGATTTCCTCCAAACCTTCACTGTAACTCTCTCAGATGTACTCTCAATGATGTAGATACGAATGATCTGGATATAGAATCGCCAAGTCTGTTGGCGAAAGAAAACTCAAGCGGTGAAGAAGCCTGCAAATGGCTCTTCCGTCTCACCCTCTAGTTGGAAGGCCGGTCCAATAGAGGGATAGGTCTACTCCCCAACTACGCCACTGAGACGGGTGAGAGGGACTTCCCGGAAAAGTCACTCTAGAAAAACAACCCGACCGGTAACGGGCAACCGAGCTCGTACGTAAAACTGAAAAACCAGGATCCCCCGCCTGGGTATCCTAAAAAAAACAGGGTCAGCGGAACTGGTCTAAAGTCGGGATCCCAACGAGGCGTAAAAACACTGTGAGCTCACGTAAAAACCGAAAGAGGACTGGGATCCTAGACCCGCGCACTAGGCAGTCGCTGCCCTAACTGGGCTTCCTTTCCTTCCGCCCAGTTGAGGGTCACCGCGCCCTCGCACAGTCAGGTGTAGGAGTCACCATGACCGGCATTATTGATTATTAGTCATCATTGATTTCCAAGATTTTTCCCTTATTTGATTACTCATAGTCCTCTCTATGGTTGGCAGTGCAGATCTAGGTTTATTGATTATGTAGTCATACTTCTATATTTTATATGTGAACTAAATTATCTTGTAAGGATTATTCCTACCTTGACCAAATAATTAACACTGAATTCCTTAAGTGCGAGCATTAAATTACTAAATCCCTGTCCTTTACTATGCACACCAAAATTTCCGTTCAGGCAACCACTTCATACTTTTAATTTTAAAAAGGATAAGTGGTATACACATTTAGTATCCATCTGCTTTCATTAACTTTATAGTTAATCCTATTCTTTTTACAAATCACTTTATAGTAAAGGATAGACATGGTTTGACATGTGATCTGTTAGTTGATTATTTTGGAACAAGATATTAGGATAAAATCAAGGTAGACTTACATAACTTTGAAAAGGTGCTGACAGTATGATGAATAATCAGATCTATAGAAAACTAAGAACGGAATTCTGAGAGAAATAATCATGATGAGGATGGGTATTCATAGAAATTTGAAGTTAAATGTTTAAGGAACCATAAAACCCTATTAGATCAACTGATCATAATCATTCATACCATATGAACCTGTCAGTACAACATTTCATCCATCATATGTCACTCTAAAAGAATTAATTTGGATGACCTTAACAGTAGAGTAGCAAATCTACCAAACATTATATCTCAATTTGATTATTCCACAGATCACAAAGATGTCTCTAATTCTAATCAATAAGAGATTGTAAATAAATTATAGAAAGGATTACAGTTTACATATGAGCTTACATATTACCGGCATTAACATAATGTAACATTTAGCAAGAGTTAATCGTAATACAAACACAACTAATGAAATCATCATTTTTACTATCGGTATTTAGTAGTTATACATGAGACGACTCTATTTAAACAACTTTAATCTTTTTTTTCTTTTTTTTTTGAATGTAAAATCAATATATCTAACTGGTAAATTTATAACCCAAATAAAATTTCCAGGGAGACAGTTCATCCTACTAAATAACATTGACCTAAAGATGGAAATGAGTTAGGAATCTCTACCATTGTTATTACATAACTAATCTTGTTCTCAAACCTTCAACAACATAAACCCCAAATAAATCAATGTAACTTTCCACCATTTTTTTTAACGGCTGAATAACTGTAATAATATTTATTAAAAGAAACCTGGGTCATGAAAACTTCTATTTGTATACAATTATAAGTCAAATGAATATATGTATATATATACTCAGCTCACCTACACTAACTTAAGTGCTGATACAAACAGTCCTCAAAACCAAAATATGATGGGTAACAAAATTATGAATATGAGTGAATTATTTTGTCTTATTTCTATACCAGTCATACATACAATTTGTTAAATAGTAGCAGAGTTTCTTGTCATCTGGTATGTATATCTATTTTTTACATATAACTTACGAAATTCAGTACTCAAAATTCATATTTTACAACACATGCAGTACATATAACAGAATACATGTCTCAAATTTTAAATTTATTCTTTAATTCAGAAACAGTACAGTCAGTATTGTATCTATAGTTCAACTTGGAATTTAACCCTTTCATTTCAACTAAGAAGAAAACACATGCCAATTTATACTCAAATATTATTTTCTAAATTTTGAAATTTCAGGAGCTCATCCAGAGCTAAAAAAATAAAACTCATGCAAACCCCTTATATATCAAAAATGTAGGGATTGAAATTCTGGATTTTCAATTTGTGTGCAATTTGCACAAAAGTCAGGAAAGAGAAGTGTAATAGACATGCATGGCAGCAAGGAGGAATGGAGAGGAAAAGTACCTTTTGATCTTCTCAACTTGAAGATTCAGATGCATGCATGAAAGCTCCAAGAAGCAAAGAGACAACAACTGCCTCCAGAAGCAGCAAGAGCTTCATGAGTAAGGAGCAGCAACCCCCTTCAGATCATGCAACAGTAGCTGCATGATGCAATTCCAACAAAAAGGGACACAATTTGGTGATTTTGGACAGCAGCTGGGTTTGTTGGGAGCAGCTCCAAGCCTTGGATTGGAGTGAAATTCTGGGTTCCAGCAGTAGGACTGCAATAGGGGAAAGAGGAGCCTTTGATGGAGAGAGGGGATTACATTTGAAATGGGGAGGGGAGAAGGGTTTTGAGCTCTCGTTGGAATTAGAAAGATAGAATGTATGGGCTCTATGTTACATATATATAGGAGATGGTTATGCTCCAAATCCATCCAAATGGAGAAGGCAAAAATGCCAAGTGGAGAGGGGAAGAAAGCCAAGTGGGCTAACAACGCAAGTGGCTGAACAGTAGTTACTGTTCTGGATTATTTTTTTAATTTTTTTATTTATTTGAAAAGTTAAAATATGGTCGTATTCGCGCCTCGAACACCGGATCTCGACGCGAAACATCTCGTTTTGATCGTCTCTGGACGATGATCAATATGAGTACAATATTGATATATTTTCGATCGGGTTTGAATGCCCGAATAATTCGAGATACGGTTTCGGTTTGGGTTTAAATTTTGAGAATTTAAAATACCAAACGACCTCCGATTGACGAACGGTCGATTCCGTTGATCTTGTTTCGTCGAATCGGATCTAATGACGGTCTCGGTTTGTTTTGCGGTTCCCGAATTTGCATCGCGGCTTTTCACGGCACGCATTACGAAGGGACCGATTTTTGGTCGATTTCGTACGAACAACTTTTGATTTATGATCAATTGGTCGTTTTAGGTTGTTGACCGACAACGTTTTTGGGTTCATTAGACCCAAAATCGGACGAGTTCGGTTTTGTTAGAATATGGATGTTACAATCCCTGATTCAGAGAGGCTTTATTTCCACCTCTCATGTCAACTCAAGGGAACATACTACAAACGTGTTCACCAAGGCCCTAGCGAGATAGCCATTCCAAAGATATTGTTCCAAGCTGAGCATGATTAATATCTATGCTCCATCTTAAGGGGGAGTATTGAGATATTATTTATTTTTACATATGTTTATGTATTACCTCTTATTTTAGTTTGTATTACGTAATTTGTCGTAACAAGTTTCTCATCTTATATAAGAGAACTCAAGAGCCTCATGAATAAACAATTCATTCATCTCTTTCCACAATCATAATGATGCTTCGTTATACCACTAACATCTTTGATCATGACGACGCTCCTTTGTACTACTACCACCAACTTTTTTAGCGGTCACCTACTTCCTAATGCTGAGAGCCACTTCGTGGAAGCCAAGTAGATGGGGCAAAATATGCATGAAATGCTGATTAAATATCAGCACATAAGTGAACTAACAAAAACACCATCATATTGGAACTACATGTTAGCATGTTCGTTCTCTATTATATTTATTGCTTGTCTAAATGGAAACTTTATGTACAAATACATGGAATTAAAATATGCTGCATGTGTATATGGATTTTCATCAAGTGCGCTTATCAACAGAGTCAGATTCCACCTTCCAATCCGACAAGAGCCCATCTGTCAACAGTTATAATAAATAGCACTTTCCCAGCTTATAACATCAAAAAATCAAAGGTTGAGCTATCTCTTCCCAAAAATCCAGCCCCAAACACCCCCACCCCAAAAATCCAGACACACCGTGCAATATTTTTACACGGAACACAATGGTCATTTTTTAGGAAAAAAAATGCCCATGAAGGTAATTTCCAGGGTATGCGGCATCCAGTTACAGCAAAGTATAGACGGAAAAGCTACTATCGTTAGAAAGACCCAAAAAATGGTTTCCCAAACATCATTTTCTTTACAAGGACTAAAATTAAGGTATGACTGTGTGTGTGTTTTCCCACCTTGAGCCTCTCCAAGAATCTTTTGACCTCCAGATCTCCTTGCCATTGATCTACTCAAAAATGGGATGATTTAGGTTTGATTCATAACAAGCTCAGTTCACAAGGCATGCTCCAGATGAGTAAGCAAGATTTAAGAGCATTCCACAAAGGCAGAATAGATGTGGGATCGAAGCAGTGGGGTGATGATTTTCTTTATATTAGAAGGAATAGTTGTGAAATTTTCATTCTTGATAAGAGTACAACTTCCACCTGCTTATCAGTTTGCCATATTCCCTTGCGAAGTGCTCGTTGGATTCTTGGCAACCCATCTTTGGGGAGAGGAATCATACCATTCCCCTAATGCAGGTAACCTTAATTCTGGATGCGGTGGACAATTCGGTGATGGCCACCGAGATGGTTGTTGGTTGAAAACATCATAAGATTAAGGGTATGCTTTGGAAGATTGATTTCTCTGAAGTGTATGGCTGTCTGGACTAAAGATGATTCACACGGTTCTCTCTTCTTAGGAGAGGTTCTTCGAAGGTCTAGATTGCTTGCATGAAGAGGCATGTAACTACTATGCCATATTATATGTTAGTGAACGGACGACCAAATTACCATTTCTATTCTGGCTACAAGCGTTGGAGCTCTCGATTCTGATTTCGCAATATGTTGATGATTTGTTAAGAGAGAAGTGGTTGAGGCTCGGGGTGAACTTGAATAAGTCTATTGTTATTCCTTTCAAGTTGTCTCATAAGGAAGCTTTTACTTATGGGAGGATGTGGGGCAATCGGCATGCAAGTTTGTTGCTCACTAATCTCGACTAATTGTTGGCTTATTACAAGTTTAAGCAGGTTGACTGAATGCCTTTGGTGGAGAAGCTCAAAAGGAAGTTCACTTGCGGGAAGTCTACATGGCTAATGAGGAGATGCCTTCTGGTGTGTTTTTTATGTGATCTACCATTATTGTGTCATTTATCTCTACTCATTTGCTTATGACCAGGGAGTGTAGAGATATAATTGTGTTTATATATTGTTTTCTTTATTTATTTTATTTCTGTTTATCTTATGTAATTTACCCATAGGTCTCTCTTCTATATAATAGAGCCCTAAGGTTTATGGAATAAACAAGTTTCTTTCATTTCCCAACATGGTATCAAAGCAGTGGTCCTATACCGGAGCTCTCGAAACCCTGACCCTAAACTCCCACCCGCAAGCATCGTGCCGCCGTCGCCGGTCTCTCTCTTCTTCGCCGCCACCGCCGGCCCCCCTCTCTCTTCACCGCCGCCACCGACTTTCCTCTCTCACTCGGTCGCCGCCATCTCCTTTTCCCTCTCTCTCATGCGCGGCATTGTGAGGGGTCTGCCACTACTGGCGGATCCTTTGTGGCCTTCTGCAGCCTACACCTACGCCCGTGTCGCGGTTCGCTTCTTATTGATGGGTTTGGTTGCATCATGAGTCTACACATGCAATCAAATCCACGTATGTCTGTGTATACGTGCTTCTTTTGGTCTAAAACTCTTAGTTTTCCTTCATCTGGCAGTATGTCAGAGAACAAAACCGATATCCTCGCCACAAGCGCTTTCAGAGGTCCAACACCCATCGTCAAGATGGACGGGACGAATTAGGAGCTATGGGTCATGCAGTTCATGAGCTTCATGAAGTCTACGGGTAAGAAATACGTTCTTACAGAGGAAGAACCGATGGAGAAAACTAGGTTCAATACCTTGTGGGAGGCAGGTGATGCATATGCCAAGGTTTGGCTTCCCGGTACATTGAGGATAGAGATCGCCAATGTTGTGCTACATCATCCCACCACCAAAGTAATGTGAGGTTATCCTCGCAGCCACTTATTCTCAAGCGAGGATCGAGATAAAGATCCTACAGTTACAGCACGAGATATTTACCGTCAAGCAAAACGGACGGCCCCTTTATTCTCTATACACGTCCCTGTGTAGTATGTTTGAGACACTCTACAGTTTCATGCCCCTCTCGTCTACTCCTGAGCAGCATAAGTCATACAAGAATGATGCCATGGTTGGTGTATTCCCAGCACTTGACATAGAGTATGAGGCGGCCCACTCACAGATACTGGCGGATGCTATTATTCCTCCCATGAAGGAAGCTTTCCGTAGACTCAACAGGATCATTGTCTCTTCTAATGCTTCCAGTCAGACATCCTCAGCGATGACAACCTTCCGCGGTAGGGGAGGCTCTTGTTAGTTTTGTGGTTGTGGACCTCGTAGTAGAAGAGGTCATGCTCGACAGTCGTGACCTTACTGTCACTGCCCAGGATACAAAGATGACACATGCTACTCCAAGCATGGTTTTCCCGCATCGGCTCGTGTAGCGAAGCAAGCAGACTCCCCCATTGCTTCTTCTTCATATCAGAGGTATGATGATCTTGTTGCTCGATTGAGGGACATTATACCTCCAGGGAGTTCCCCTGCTTCTTCGCCTCCTCCAGAAGGTCAGTCAGATGTTGCAGCTTCTACCTCTACCAGTACCTCTACCACTGCCAGTACGGTAGTACCTCATATAGCATTTATGTTTAACTAGTTGTCATGGATCTGAATGGATTATGGAACACACCACATGTGGGGACAAAGATCAGTTTGGAGCCTACAGATAGGTTCCTCTTGGCAGAGCTGTGGTCATAGTCGACGGTATCCATTCCCCGATCATAGGACATGGGGAGATCAGTTTGACACCTTCGATGTGTCTGTAAAATGTGTTGCATGCACCTGACTTTTCTATGAATTTATTATCTATCAGCCATGTGGAAAAATATGAAAGAATAGAAAGGTTTATCTTATTCAAGAGGTCTAGGAGTCCTTATATAGGACAAAAACCTAGGGTGCTCAAAGGAGAAAAATACATAAATACCCCTTCGGGTTATAAGAATATACTTCTGCCACACGGAATATTTTCTATAGAATATTCTCTTAACAAATAGCCACATAGAATATTCTCTATAGAATATTCTCTTAACAAATATACTCTCAACACTCCCCCACAAGTTGGAGCATATCCATCGATCATGCCCAACTTGGAAGCAATCCAGGAAAGGCGCTTCTTTGACATGGCCTTGTAAATATGTCTGCAAGCTGAAGATCTGTCGAGATGTGCGGTGTAGCAATCTTGCCTCCTCATACAGCATCACGAATGAAATGGCAGTCAATCTCGATGTGCTTGGTTCTCTCGTGGAATACAAGATTAGTGGCAATGTAAGTAGCAGATTTGTTACCACGGTATAGAGGAACAAGAGTGGTGATATCAATGTTGAGTTCTTGGATAAAAGTCAGTAGCCAGGTAATTTCACATGTAGCCTGAGACATTGCTCTGTATTCTGCCTCTGCACTGGATCGGGAGACTACAGTCTGCTTCTTGCTCCTTCAACTAAAAGGTTTCCTCCTACTATCATAGCATAGCCCGTAATGGAGCAACGGTCCTCAGGCGAGCTTGCATAATTAGCATCAGCATAGGCAACAACATCAATGTATCCATCTGCCCCATAGAATAGGCCACGTCCGGGTGATTCCTTCAGATATCGAAGGATCAGAAGAACGTCCTCCCAATGGTTGTAACAGGGTTTCTTCATGTATTGGCTAGCTCTGCTCACAGCATAGGATATGTCTGGTCTAGTAACAGTAAGATACAGCAGTTTTCTAACAATGCTTCTGTATCGTGTAGTGTCTTCAAATGGAGGAACAACAGAGGTAGAGTGTTTCCTTGCATCTGCAGGAATATCATAGGGTTTGCATCCAAGTAATTCAGCCTCAGTTAGTGTATCTAGACAGTACTTCCTTTGTGATATATGAACTACGAAGTCCCTTCTTGGTACGTAAGACTTCTATGCCCAGAAAATAGCGAAGTTGGCCCAGATCCTTTGTGACAAAAGTCTTTCGCAGAAAAGCCTTAGTCTCCAACACCCCTTTATCATCGCCACCTGTAACAACCCTATCATCTACAAATACATCAAGTATAACAGTACCAAACAATCGTTTTCAGATGAAGCATAGTAGTCAGATGTAGTTCTCCGGAACCCTAGAGTGCCAATTTATGTACTTAGTCCGTCAAACCATGCCCTCGAGCTTTGCTTCAGGCCATAGATTGCTTTGCGAAGTCGGTACACATACTTCCCCTCGACTTCGTACAATCGTACCCTAGAGGTTGCATCATGTAAACCTCCTCCTCTAGATCGCCATATAGAAATGCATTCTTGACATCCAGTTGAAAAATATTCCAGCCCTTGTTTACTGTCACTGAGAGGATAGTCCGTATAGAGCCCATTCGTGCAACAGGTGAGAAGGTCTCGAAGTAGTCAACTCCATATGTTTGTGTAAAGCCTTTAGCCACAAGTGTTGCCTTCAATTTGTCAATGGAGCCATCTGGAGACTGCTTTGTAGTAAAAACCCATCGGCAGGCAACAGGTTTTGTTCCATGGGGACACTGCACAAGATCCCATGTCCTTCGGGAATTAAGAGCATCCATTTCTTCATCCATTGCTTTTCTCCATCCAGAATCCTTCAGTGCACTATTATGATCTCTGGGAACCGAAATTATCATAAGAGCATCTGCATATCTTTTGTCTGAGTATGATAATCTATTAGTGGACGTGAAATGAGATATTGGATGAAGTGTACATTGCCTCTTGGTTCTGCATAGAGCGATGGGAAGCTCTTGAGGATCATTCGGGATAGAGTTGGTGGGAGCACTTGAAGTTGGCGTATTCTCCTACAACAAAGGAACAGGTAAAGGAACGGGAACAAAACCAGAGACATGTTTTCTTTTATACACAATAGGTGGAGCAGGAAAGTCTAATGGTATATCTGACACGTCTTGAGTAAAGAACGAAGTTTGTTCAAAGAATGTGACATCGACAGATATGTAATACCGATGGACAGAAGGATCATAGCATTTATACCATTTTTGAGTCTGAGAGTATCCCAGGAAAACACATTTAATCGCAGAGGAGATAATTTATCGGGAGTATGAAAATTATGAACAAATGTTGTGCGTCCAAAAATATGAAATTTGTGAACAAATGTTGTGCATACAAAAATCCGCAGAGGCGCGTCATTTGGGTCTAGTAAGTCAAAGGGAGTAGAGCCCTTAAGTGATGCCGAGGGGACCCTGTTTCTAAGGTGGACATCAATCAGTATAGCATCTCCCCGATTATTCTTAGGAACTTTCATTTGGGTAAGAGAGCGGAAATATCAAGAAGATGTCTTAGTTTTCTCTCTGATACTCCATTCTGTTGAGAGATATATGGGCAAGTTTTTCGATGGATGGCGCCCTGAGAGGCAAAAAAGGATGTCAGATTTTTGTTTGTAAATTTCAAGGCATTATCAGAACGAAACATTTTAATAGTAGTAGAGAAGATATATATGACATAATGAAAGAAATTCTTGACAACGTTATAAATTTCTGATCGTTCCTTTAATAAGAAGACCCAAGATAATTGACTGTAGTCATCCACAAAGACAGCAAAGTATCTATGACCACTTAGTGTTCGGACAGGACAGGGTCCCCAGATATCACAATGAACAAGAGAAAAAGGAGAACTACAGCGAGGCTCAGTCCGTGCAGGAAAGGACGCTCGATGATGCTTCCCGAACTGACACGCCTCACGCTCAAAGGGTTTGAGTGTCGAAAGTTCAGGGGAACATCATGGAAAGAGTTTTGGCTGAAGGATGACCTAAATGAAGGTGCCATAGAAGAGGATCGTCATAGATGGATACTGCACCAGCAAAATTGGAATCAGAAAGGATGTCAAGATAATAGAAGACCGTTCCTCTCATGTCCCTCACCAAAGATCTGCCTCGTCCGGATGTTCTGAAAATAAGAACAGAGCTCGTCAAAAATAACACAATAGTTAAGTCCATGACATAGCTTCTGTACAGATAAGAGATTGAGAGGAAAAGCAGGAGCACAATGAACATATGTCAATCGCAGCTTGGGAGAGAAATCAATAGTACCAACAGCAGTAATTGGGGAATGATCCCCATTAGCAACACGAACAGTCTTCACTGATGAGAACGGTTGGGAAGACGTGAGCAGGTTTTCCTCTCCCGTCAGATGGGTAGAGGCTCCAGAGTCAATAATCCATGCATGTTTATAGGTAGAGACTGAGTTTGCTACTATACCTGAGGTAGTAGCTAGACTAGCAGAAGAGGCGGAAGCAATATTATTGCCAGCATAGGAAGTAGAGTCTTGTAGCAGTTGTCGCAGACGAGTATATTCAGAAGCAGTAAATGGGGTTTGTATCCTCCAATTTGCTGAGCAGATGTATCTTCAATTACATCAGAAGATGCTTCATCATAGGCATTATTGGCATTAGGTTGCATGCCAAAAGTTGCCCAACACCTATCAGAAGGATGATTCCAGCGTCCACAGTGCACACAAACTGGATATCGAGCAGTAGATGAATCACGACCACGACCACGGTCACGCCCCCGTCCAGATTCACGATCGCGTCCAGATTCCACGATCACGTCCACGTCCAAAGTTTCGACCTATATCGCCTTGATGCCCTCTATATCCTGATGATGTATAATGAGTTGTTGTGTCTGTAGTAATGTAGATGGTAGATTGTTGAATGGGAGCCTCAAGCTCCTGTAAGCGTACAAAGATGGTCTCAAGGCTCGGTAGAGTATTTGCCATTAGAAACTGATCTTTCACCGACTTGTATTTTGGATTCAACCTGATAGAAATCGATAAACTTGCCATTCAGGGCGTTCTCCTACTTGTTTATCACAACATGCAGGCTGAAAGATAAGGAGCTCCTTAAAAAAGGTTTGTAAGAAACTTGCAGTACTCAATAGACTCGAAACTCCTGAGTGGCTGACCAGATCCTCGTGTATATGTCAGAAAGACGAGACTTGGTCATCTTCTAAGAGTATGTGCGCTCAAGGTTTTCCCACATCATCTTAGCAGTTTCTTTGCAAAAGAAGATTACCAGCAATATTTGGATCGACGTTCTTTGTCATCCAGGTGATAACTTGGCAGTTGTCAACAAACCATGTGTCGTAGTCTTTGTTAGTTTCTGCAGACGGGTCCTTCGTAAGAACATAGTTTTTTCGTTGGCTACCGATAAATACTTTGAAGGATCGAGACCATAGAACATAATTTTTAGACCCCTTTAGCTTGATAGAGATGCCATGTACCATCAAAGAAGAAATAGGGTACACGGGCTTGGTCTCAGTGGTTGTCATGGTAGCGTCTTAGGTCAAGAAGAAGTGATCTAGAGAATGTATCTTGTTCTTAATCGAACATCAAGTGCCTACGCTTGCAGCAATAGACAATACATAGCAATCAAAAGTCCACGTTGTTATGCAGAGGGAGGTCGAGCGCGCATGGGCGAGGCGCAATGGAGGCGCAAGGGCGATGGGGGCCAGAGGCGACGCTCCCTAGGGCACCGTGGAAGCGTCGAGCCTGGGGCGGCACTGGGCCACCTGAAGCCGCTAGCGATGGTTCGAGCTCTGCCGCAAGTGGACGGTGGCTCCTTAGGGAGGACTCGGGTTGGCGGTGGAGGAGGGATTTAGGTCAAAACACCGATTTAGGACCGATGCTCTGATACCATGAGGAAAAATATAAAAGAATAGAAAGGCTTATCTTATTCAAGAGGTCTAGGGGTCCTTATATAGGACAAAAACCTAGAGTGCTCAAAGGAGAAAAATACATAAATACCCCTACGGATTACAAGAATATACTTCTGCCACACAGAATATTCTCTATAGAATATTCTCTTAACAAATAGCCACATAGAATATTCTCTATAGAATATTCTCTTAACAAATATACTCTCAACAAGTCAAATTACGAAGGAGTTACATTGTCATGCTATTTTTGACCCGTCGTCTCTTGTATTTTAGGACATTCTTACGGGCAGGGTGATTGGTTGTGGCCGTGAGCAGGGAGGCCTCTACCGACTGGTCTGAACTCCATATGTGGGCATATCTTCTCATTCTACAGAACCAGACTCTCCTTTCATGTCCCACAGGCACTTTGGTCATCTTTCCCTTCAGAAAATGTGTCATGTTCTCCCTTAAATCTCGCCTCGCTCATCCTTCCATTGTGAGGCATGTCAATTGGGGAAGCACCATCGATCTGTGTTTTCAAGTCGTTAAAGTCGGAGCAGTAGATCCTCTTTTGAGTTATTTCATGTTGATATTTGAGGTCCACGTCATGTTCCCAATCACCAGGGACACAGGTTTTACTTTGTTGTCGTTGAGGATTTTTCTCGTCTCTCGTGGTTCTTTTTATTGAAAAATAAATCTGAGGGTGGGGATGTGATTAAAACCTTTATCGGTGAGGTGTAGAATATCTTTTCCTCTTCTGTCAAATATGTGAGAACTTATAATGCTTTAGAATTCTGTACTTGTGCACTATACCAATTCTTTTCATCTCATGGTATTGTTCATCAAACAATGTGTGCCTATACTTCTCAGCAAAATGGTGTTGCAAAGAGAAAGCATCGTCATCTACTTGATGTTATTCGAATCCTTCTTATTCAAAGTCGTGCCCCACATTCGTTCTAGGGTGACGACGTTCTTACAGCATGTTATCTCGTGAATCGCATGACATCGTCTGTTCAGGGACAGAAAAGTCATTTTTCTCTGGCATTTCCAAAGAATGAGTTGTTATCGCTCACTCCTCGCGTTTTTGGCTCAGTTGCATTCGTCCATCAGTTGTCTCCAGGACTTGACAAGCTCTCTCCTAGAGTTGCCAAATATGTATTTATCAGGTACTCCATGACACAAAAGGGATATAGATGATATGATCCATTGCGCGGGAAATATTATGTTAGTGTTGATGTCACATTTTTTGAGTCAGTGATGTATTTTTTTCCTACAGGTGATAGGTTGACTTCATTAGATTCAGGTGATAGGTTGACTTCATCAGATTTAGGTGATGAGGTCTACATGCCACCTCCTCCTACGAGTCCATCACCACCTCCACTTGCGTCAATTGTTCCAACACCACCACCACCTCCATCACCTCCTCCTATACCGCCACCTCCCACGATACATGTTCCATCATTGCCACGATATTATACACATCGACCTACTTCTACTCATGGTCATCGTCAGTCATCTAGCACGCCTCAGGTTTGTTCTGAATACACTACTTCTAACGATGAGTCTGGATATGTGACTGTGCAGGAATCTTTGCAGAAGCATGGCATACAAATTGAGGAGATTCCCAAGGACCCAGATGTACCTATTGCACTTCGAAAGCAGAAGCGTACATGTGCCTCATATCCTCTCATGTCACATGTTTCATTTGATCGCTTGATAAGGGATTTCAGGAGATTTGCATTTGCTCTATCTACCATGGAAATCTCACGGAATTACCAGGAGGCCTTAAGAGACAATCGGTGGCGTTTAGCCATGGAAGAGGAGATGGTTGCTCTACAATCGCATGTTACCTGGAGTTTGGTTCCCGCTCCCAATGGAGCGTCTACTTCCAGTTGCCAATGGATGTTTACCGTCAAACACCATGCAGATGGGAGTCTCAATCGTTACAAGGCAAGATTGGTTGCATGTGGCTTTACTCAGACGTATGAAGAGGATTATTTGAACACATTCTCCCATGTTGCTCACCACTCCACTCTACGAGTTCTTCTTCCATTGATGTGATACGTAATTGACCTTTATTTCAGCTTAATGTTAAAAATGCATTTCTGTATGGTGATCTCCAAGAGGAAGTCAATATGCAGCAGCCTCCAGGATTTGTTGCTAGAGGGGTGTCAATAGATTTGTAGACTTAATAAGGTAATATATGTCCTAAAGCAGAGTTCAAGGGTGTGTTTCCAGAAGCTCTCGGATCTGATTGAAAGGCAAGGATTCAAGCGATCGAACGCAAATCATTCCCTGTTTGTACAGAGAACTTCCAGAGGCATGGTGGTTATCATGGTATATGTTGATAACATAATTGTTACAGGAGATGATGTGCATGGAATCAAGAGGGCAAAGGAATTTATGTGCAGACAATTTGTCTCCAAGGATCGTGACACCCTATGGTATTTTGTGGGGTTAGAGTTCGTCGGGAATCAACAAGGTCTTGTGATGACCCAAAGAAAGTATGTTACAGACATACTAGTTGAGACAAGCATGATTGGGTGTCGACCTGCTACTACTCCAATGGATCGATGAGGCTATATGATGATGATACAGAGAAGGTGGACAGTAGAAGATACAGAGAATTGGTCAGAAAGCTTCTCTGTCACTATTACTAGGCCAGACATCTCCTTTGCAGCTAGTCGGGGAGGTCAGTTCATGGAGCAACCCCACAGGTACACATGGATGCAGTTTATATGATTTTGAGGTACCTAAAGTCATCTCCAGGAGCATGATTACTACTCAGGGAAGGAGCAACTATGACCATCTCAACATGTGCAGATGCAGACTACGCAAGATGTCCTAAGGATAGGAAGTCCACTTCGGGCTTCGCTGTATTTGGTGGTGATACTCTTATTTCTTGGAAGAGCAAGAAGCAAACTGTGGTTGCTAGGTCAAGTGTTGAATCCGAATACAGAGCTATGGCACAAGCGAGCATAGAGATGATGTGGGTTCGAACAGTGTTAGCAGACTTACATATAGATGTACCTCTTCCTATGCAGTTACAATGTGATAACCAGGTCGTCCTATTTATTGCAAACAATCATGCGTTTCATGAGAGAACTAAACATATTGAAGTGGACTGTCACTATACACGGGATTTGATACAGAAAGGCCTTATTTCTACCTCTTATGTCAGCTCAGGAGATCAAACGGCAGATATCTTTACCAAAGCTTTGCTCAAAAGACCATTTCAGAAGTGTTCATCCAAGCTGAGCATGATTGATATCTATGTTAGAGTATTTGAAGCATGCGTCACTTATGTAATAGGTAGGTAAATGGATCCCTCCATGATCCATTTACCCCACCCAATTGTTTAGTCCCACATCGTCCAGTGATGGGACTCAGAGGCCCTGTGGAAGCTATATAAGGAGCCCCAGACCTCCTGTAACAGATGAGAAAGTTCAATAGAATATCCGCCCCTTAGAGGGCTTCTCCCGTGGTTTCATCCCGCTCCTCACGGAGTAGGGTTCCACGTTAAATCCCGCGTTCTTTCTTTGTTCTTTATCTTTATTCCATGTTTTGCTTCCGCTTTCTATTTTATAACATGGTATCAGAGCGGGTTCGATACTCGGAGTTTTCACGTTCTTATTCTTATTCGAGATTCAATTGTGTTTCGATTATTGATTGAAGATTTAGCAATGTCCGTATTCAAAGTATGCATGAGATCATTCAGCATCAAGCATCGTTGTATAAAGTTCTAGGGTTTCGTTTTTTTGAAACCCTACATATTCTGTCTAGAAGCCAAGCTCCAGATCTGGGTGGCAGCGATTCCTTGTCTAGCCTATTGGATACCAACTAGAGCATCATCGCATGCGACATCCAGGCTTTGTGATCTTCAAGCGGTGAGCAGGCAGCGACCTTCCTTCTACTTCGCGTCAGGCAAAGGGTTCTCGAACAGGAACCATAACATCAGGCGATATCATCCAGATCTGCCTGGAATCTAGATCTGGACACGCTAAACCAGGTCAGCCCTCAACAGGCGGCGAGGACTCTCACCAGATCTGTCCCCTCCGTACGCGAACCTCGCGCGAAGCCCCTCCTCCTCGAGCTCTCCTCCTCTCTTATGTCTCCAACGAGCGGTGCGGCGGCACGATCTCCAGAAGTATTCCTCCCGTTCCATGCGACTCACCGCCTTCGATCTCCAGATGCGCGCCCCATGCGACTCACCGCCTTCGCGCCGCCCCAACCCCACCATCACGCCGGCGGCATGCGCGACTCCTCTCCCAAATGCGCAGGCGGTGGGCGATGTCGAAGACGATCCTGCGCGTGCGCACCCCCTGGTGCATACATCGCGCGCTCCAGGCACGCTCCAGGCGCATCCTCGAGAAACACCGCCTGGAGATCTTCATCGGCGGCAGCAGCAACCTTCGGCTCCGCCATATCGTGAAGGACCCCCCCCCTGCTCCATTAGGCGGCGGCGATTGAAGGAGGTTCCCATCGTGGGGAACCCTAACGGGAGGTGGCTATTTGTATTGCAGTTCGGCCCAAGTGAGGTCCAAGTGGGCCGTTAAAAAAAATGATGATAAAAAAAAAGAAAAGAGAGTGGGAAGCCAAGGGGGCCAAAAGAAAATAAAAAAAATGAAAAGGGCCGAAAAATGAGGGAGGCAGTCCAAAAAAAAAGGGAGGTGGCTACTTTGAGGGCCTATTTTGGCCGTGAGTATTAAAAAAAACCGTATGCAAGTTTTTAAAAAGAGAGAGAGAGAGGAGGAAATGTAAAAAAAGGAGATGTATTCTGTAAAGCCCAATGGGTTGTTTGTTCTGAAAAGTGAAAAAAAGAGAACAAAAAAGGCACGTACAATTGAAAAGCCGTACGCATTCAAAAAAAAAAGGAAGAAAGAAAGAAAGAAAGAAAGAAAGAAATGTTACAAAAAAAATGGTGGCTTACAAAAAAAATGATGATAAAAAAACCGCAAGTTCATGGTTTGTTTTCCCCATGTTTATGTATTATTTTATCTTCTCCCAACGTGGTCATATAATGTCATTCCGACCAGTATGGGAGAAAGGGGGAGTATATGTAGAGTCACAGGTCTTGTTCAAAAATTCAGATATCAGATTTTCCAGACCGGTCAGATGTTCAGACTCTACATATTTCAGACTCGATGATGACGCATGCCAATCATTCTTATTGGTCGGTCAGAGCTTTCATGTGAGCTATAGGGACTCCAAAGCAGAGGACCATTCCCTATGCCATTGACGGCAAGGGTTTTCATGTGGTATCATAGGGACTCCACAGTAAAGTACCATTCTCCGAGCCAGATAGACACTCCAGCCCCATTCGTCCTCCTCACATGCACGACATGAGAAGCAACGTCCTCGACTGCAGCAGCTGTGCGCGTTGGGTTGATATTGTCTGTAGTGTCATGTATTGTGAGTTGAGTTTCTTCCTGTTTGTCCAAGCTGAGCATTGCATGCTCCAGCTTGAGGGGGAGTGTTAGAGTATTTGGAGCATGCGTCACTTATGTAATAGGTAGTTAAATGGATCCCTCCAGGATCCATTTACCCCACCCAGTTGTTTAGTCCCACATCGTCCAGTGGTGGGACTCAGAGGCCCTGTGGAAGCTATATAAAGAGCCCCAGGCCTCCTGTAACAGATGAGAAAGTTCAATAGAATATCCGCCCCTTAGAGGGCTTCTCCCGTGGTTTCATCCCGCTCCTCACGGAGTAGGGTTCCACGTTAAATCCCGCGTTCTTTCTTTATTCTTTATCTTTATTCCATGTTTTGCTTCCGCTTTCTATTTTATAACAGATATCTATGCTCCATCTTAAAGGGGAGTGTAGAGATGTCTTTGTGTTTATGTATTGCTTTCTTTATTTAATTTATTTCCATCTATCTTATGTAATTTACCCATAGGTCTCTCCTCCATATAAGAGAGCTTAGGATTCATGGAATAAACAAGTTTCTTTCTTTTCCCAACAGGGATATACATCGATTTTATAGTCCAGCTCCAGACAAGAGAGGCATGGCATTCATTTGGTTGAGTGGGCATCGATGGAGGATGAAGGTCTACATGTGTCAAGGTCGGAGGAGATTAAAGAGATCTTTCTGACAAAATGGATGCTGAGAATGTAAGGAAAGGGTAATGACATGATATGTTGCTTGGTTCGAAAGTTTTCTGGTGTTGCATCCAGAGTTTTCAATATGATGAGTTTGTCCAGATAAAAATCTATCTTTAAGAGGGGGATTTACTCTATTTTACAAGGGCGGCACCATCATTACCATCACGATGATCGGTGGTGAAAGCTCTTTCAATTCTAAATGTAGGCGACAAACCAAGATTTGAGTGTGGTTGAGGCATGTTCCAATAGTACATGGGCTCCTACGTTTCATTCTCATTTTTCAAATCAGAATATTCCGGATTTTTTTAGGCTTGCTAAGTTCTGTGGCACAGGGACCTTATAATATGTGTGACCATTGAACGTGGGTTAATGGAACCATCTCGGTTAAGAATGCATACAAAGCCATGTCTGCCCCTCTGGTGTCTGACCTCGGAAATCTTATGCGAGACTACAAGATGATTTAGTGTTAAAAGGTGCTATTGAGCGTGAAGGCATGCATGCGGTTGTTGAAAAGGGGACGGGTGATGGTGAAAACTCATTGTGTGAGATTCTGCAGGGGACCAATGTGACATGTCTGAGGTGTTCGGATGCTACTACAAATTCTTTGCATGGGTCGGTCTAGACTCTAGAGACAACAGATTGGGTGGACTTCACATGTGTTGCAGCTGTCAACATCGATTCATATAGTGATCAATTACGTCATTGGCCATCACATAGGCTTAGTGGTTGGCATGGAATGATGTGGTATTCCATCAGAAGAGATTCTATATGGAAAATGGGTTACATCGTACCCAAGCTCTTTTTAAGTATTGCTTCGACGTGCATAAGTATGGGTGCCTGACCTCGTTTTTTTCCGAAAAAACATTGGCTTGCAAGTTGAGGGTTTCTTTTTTTTTCTTTGGTTTGCTGTAAGTTTGGATTAAATGCATGAATCTCCTTTAGTGAATGCCAACACACAGACTAGGTAGCCATTGCAGCCAAAAAAATCTGAATCAAACATTTATTCTGCAGTTTATTTAATTTATAAACATGCTATTCCAACTTCCAAGACCAAGAGCATCTATGTTTCCGTGAGGCAGATTCTGAAATTATATCACTATGAGGGGCTTATAGACTTAACTAAATCTTGTGAAAGCCAAATTATCTTACAGTTCTGGAAAATCCAAAAGGAATGACCTATTGTTTAACAAATAATATTTCTAATTTAACACAGAACATTTTTCAAATGCCAAAACTTTCCTGTTAAACTTCTCCTGCATTATGCCCGTTATTTCACCTTGTAACCTTCCACGCCAACCGTACAAGAAAAAAGAGCTAACCCACTTAGAGAAAAATAATCCAAAATTCTTACCCATGCAATTAGACTGGGGCTAAGTATACGCACAAACACATGTGAATTCTTCTTCCACCAACAAAACAATAATATGCAAAATCAGATGCGCATCCCTTCTTCTTCTGACCCATTGACATTACTTCCAATTTGACATCTTCATAACGGATACGTGCATGCACTCACACACAAAACACACACACACAGTCACACACACACATATAAATTAACCCAGTTCAAAAACCGAGTCAACAGAGAAAAACCAGCCTTAACAATTGGGTCCATCTGGGTAAAAGTGGACCTAAGGCAACAACCAACTAAATGCTCTGGTCAGGTCAAGACTCAAGACTTACCTATCATTTCCCTCTTGAACACTAAACCCCAAATTCAGATCACAGCTAGGTAAAACTGCAATTAACTATCATGACCTACCAACTGGATATCTTGTCATCCTTTCAGTCAAGGTTGGCAATATCGCGATATATCGGCGATTATCCCCGATATATCGTATCGACGAGATGTGGGTACCGATATTCATATAGATATCTTTTTCCAGATATCGACCGATATCTTGCGAGATATCGGCGATATATCGCCATATCGAGCCATATCACTTAAAAATGATTGGTTTCTGTACAAAATTTCTCGGATATCTACGAATATCGTCGATATTTCGTTGATATCTATATATATAGATATCAATGATATTGCCTTGTAAGCTTGATTTCACTACTCCTAGTATTAAAACACATCATGAATTATTATATATTTTGTTTTGGGTTAGGGGCGCTGCCCCTGCACCCCCGCAAGGGGAACGCACCTGCTTCCCCTTGACCCCCCTCCCCCCCATGTTGACCGGACAACGAGACCCCCATCTGGTAAGGTATGGTGCGACAGGGGGTGCATACACCGGTTCTTCAATTGGTGGACTTCGTCCTCTTTGACAATAGAGATGAAAAGAAGTCTAATGTTGATCAAGTTAGAATTACATGTCCTGAATATATCTCAGCAGTCAACATTAACAACCAGTGATATGTGCGATATAGTGTGTATTAGTGTGCTAAATACGCATCATTCTTGTATATAAATATATTTTGTATATTGTTTATTATTTTAATAACTAGGATGATCTTAATTCGTTAAAAAATCATTTTTTGCGTTATCTTCGAGATTTCCACTGATATTGTCGACATATCCCCGATACATTCTTTTCTGAGCAGATCGATATGATATCAATATCAATATGTCGAACCTTGCTAGCAGTGTCTTGTGTCAATTCATCAACAAAGTCACATCACCATACTTTGGCAAGGTCAAATGCTCGAAAAAATGATATTTTCAGGTTGTGCCAGATTATGCTCTAGTATAGCGAACTCCTTAGACTCTCATAGCCTAACTCGTAGCTAAAGAAGCCTCACATAGGTTCTAACCCAATTGTCTTCATCTACCGTCACTCTATCCTTTCTTACTTCAATCGGTCTTTGTCATTTCTGACGGTCATTATTTGATTGATCTCAAAAATTGACCATCTTTCCAACTAGGCAAGACTATGACAGTGCCAAGGCCATGAAATTCAATATGGGATGTATAAAGGGTGATAAGAACCACCTCAGGGGACTAGGGAACGAGAGTGTAAGTTGATCTGATCTTTGATGATCTCACTGTGTATTAAGGTCTTCATTTGGATTCTACGCTTGGAGCAAACTTTGACTAAAGGCATAGGCTCACCTTTGTTGAAGGCGACATGTGTTCTTTGCAGTTCCATGAGGGATGACCTAATGCACCTCTTCTTGACTTGCCCATGTTCTTTCCATAAATGGGAGGCAGGGAACATTTCATGGATTGATGCATCCTCACATATGGACTTCTGAAGCAACATGTTTACTAGTCAATCCAATCCAACTATCGAGGTGTGGAGACTGTAAGCCACCTTATGGGCTATTTGGTTAGCCTGTAATGGTGTCATTTTCATGGTCTCTATGTTGATAATATTATCCACCTTGTGAGATCTCTTATCAAGGTCTGGCTCTTTTAATTATCTTTACATATATAATATGGGTTAAATGAGTATGTTCCCTAGGAGCATATAAGAGTATGTTCCCACATTTTTTCAAATTACTTAAAATAATAAGTGGAATATGTGTTTCAAATTTCGTGTAAAACAGACATTCCTAACACTTCCATCTGGAGGAGGTCAATTCAGCAATTCTGAAACCGTTAAAAATTTGACAGTCTTGATGGAGAGAATAGAAGTCTCGAATTAAGTCAAATTTTGAATGCCGCCATGGTGATGTATTGTGATATAAATTCCATTAAATTTTAATTCAGAAAAATAAAAAAATATAAAGAAAAAAAGATGAGAGCATATAAGTTACATGCTCCCATGGAGCATACTCCTTTTACCCATTATATATGCATACATATATAAGGACCCTCCTTTCATATATCTACTGTAAAGCCAAACAAATATGATCTCTATCCGTCTGTTCTACATGCCCACGTTGTCCATGGCAAACAAAATTTACTTCAGATAACCAACAAATGCTAACTACGAACATACAGTCGTAACAGGACAAAGAGACATTATCGAAGAAAAAATGACCTTAACATTTCAAATGTAATTGCAGTCAATCACCCAAAATGCTTTAGCTAAAATTATTAAGTACGATCCCATCATCTTATAACACGCATCTACTTTTCTTGTGAATTTTTCATCACCTCTACGGAAAGAAAAATAAGCGGAAACCTGAAGGTGAGCGATGGCCTCGGAGCGGGAGATGACGGCGACACCGGCGTCGTCAAAGAGGTTCTGCCTGAGGGAGAGCTTCTTGAGGGCAGTCAACGAGGTGATGCGGGGGTCGAGGGACGACAGCCTGTTGGCGGTGAGGTCCACCTCGACCAGCCCGGGGGGGATCTCCACCTCGGTGAGATCGTGGAGCTGGAAGCTCGACAGGTCCAGGTACGTGCTAGACGCGTCGTCGTCATCCTCCGCCGTGCCGTCCGCTCTCCCATAGTCGTCATCCTCGCCGCCAGTGGCCGCCATTGGGGGAGCAGGGAGGAACCCTAGTCGGTGATTCTCTCTGGTGGAGATGGTCTGATCAGAGCACCTGGAGGAGGAAGGAGGGCTACCTGTGTGTTTGGGATATGCAAAGATACCCACGTTGTGGGCGGCCTTCGAAAATTTCTAGCAGAGAAGTTAGACGGAAAATGTACTCTTCTACAAAACTAGCATATTCATTTTTTTTAAATAACCAGTGCAGGCCTTGCTTTTAATGTTATCTCATCTGCAACTTTGATTTTATTTGCATGTATAGCTTGATTTCTAATTTAAGTACCTTATAAGTTTTGCGACATGTATGTGTGATATATATAGGAAAAAATGGGATTGTCTATGCCTTGTTTTTATGCATTTTTTTATTTTTTTGTAAAATATGACTATGTATATTCATTTATATATCCTCCTATAGGTCATTGGAATTTCGTTAGAAACAGAATTGTATGCCCTCCATCTGGAACAGATAATATTAACGGTCTAAACATTATTGTAATCGACATGTTCTAGATGGAGGGCATAAGAGTCTGTTTCTGACGAAATTCGAGTGACATATAGGAGGGATATATAGACGAATATACATTGTGATATTAAAAAAACACTCGATATATGGGTTAAATGGGACTACCCCCGCCCATTTTCAGGTTTTTTTATTATTTTTTTGAAAAATATCACCATGTATATTCGTCTATATATCCCTCATATATGTCATTCGAATTTTGTAAGAAACGGAGACTCATATTCCCTCCATCTAGAACATGCCGATTACAACAATGTTTAGACCGTTAAAATTACATGTTCTATATGAAGTACATAGGGGTCTCTATTTCTGACGAAATTCGAATGACGTATGGGGTGGGGAAGCCGTGTTGGTTGCCATCCCCCCCCATTTTTCCGTATTGTTTTATTTCTTTTGCAAAATATCACTATGTATATTCATCTATGTATCCCTCATATATGTCATTTGAAATTCGTCGAAAACATAGATAGAGAACATAGGAGTCTCTGTTTCTGACGAAATGACATATATGAGGGATATATAGATGAATATTCATGGTGATATTTTAAAAAAAATAACAAAATACCCAAAAATGGGGCAGGGGCAGCCATGATCCTGTGAGAGCATGAGAGGATGCATTCAGGACCACTAGATTCAACCAGGAGAGAGAAGATAGAATCTGGTGGTCCAGAATGCATGCTCTCGTGTTCTCACAGTTTTTTGCTCTCACTGGATCACTCCTCCATGTGTGTGTGTGTGTGTCTTTCCAATGGGACATGGTCCTTCCATCTCTAAGTAAGGCCAATTATATGATTAGTTGGATCATCTTAATCTTTCCATCTAGGGTTCTCGCTAAAACCATCTTACATTCCCAAAATCGCTTTATCTAGTGAACGTCAGCATTCCAAAAATAGAATTAGTAATTTTTTTAGGCAATAGATCTTCGTGTATCATGCATTTGTAATTTTCGAAATTAACCACTCATCATCGTTCGCATTTGTTCTTTCCTAAAACGTGTCCTAAATCGAATCAGAAAGCAAGTTGAAAATGTGTTCCATCATCATTTTAAGTAGCATCTTTCCAATTAAGTGTTGTTGCCCAATTATTATATTATTTCAAAATATTCCGTATTCACATAAGAGGCTTGTGATTTGTATTTGCATAGTCGGTGTTTGTATATTATGTTTTGATTTTATATTCCATAATCTCATAAAACATTTCATTTAATAGCGTAAAAGCATTATTCGTGTGATCAAAACTTTCATAAATTCCTTCCTAATAAAATATCAACATGTGATTAAAGGAACTTTTCTGTTTGTACAATTTCCAAATAAAATAGTCCAACTGATTTGTTGTTTTGTATTTGAAGCTCTAGATTGTGTAATACATCCATTCTTGTGTACATCAAATACCTCAAATTTAACATAAATGCGCAATCCACATGCGTCATTTCTCCCTAGTAGACCTCCTATAAATTTAGGGATTGATATTTAGCACCTCCTTAAAAATAGCAACCGGTAAGTACGGGTATAATTTGATTTGTATATTATCATACTAATGTATAGGATATACGCAATACAATTGTATTTTAAAATATTGTTTTTTGTAGAATACGTACCTTTATTTGTATACCAAACCTCTCGATATTATGCTATCCCCCCACCCCCTCTCGACTCCAAAATTACCTTTTGTGACCTTCCATAATTTAAGGATCCGGTAGTTATTGTGAATCTAATTTTGTGTAATATAGTGATTTTACTGTCATCTGTTAGGAATGCATCTAATGGACAAATTGCTTGGCCTTCCTTAGAGATGGAAGGACCAAGTCCCATTAGAAAGTCACCCCCTTTACATACACACACACACACGCACACACACACACACACATATATATATGGGATATCTTTCAAATAAAACATGGTCCTTTCATCCATTAGGAAGGCCATCAATCTCAGCCATTCGTAATTGATCTTGTGGTCGGAATCAATGACATGTTAATTCTATTTATAAATTAAACAAATCCCATTTTGGTCTTTATACATTATCTAAATATAGAATGTAACCATCTCAATTATCTCCTCCATTAATATCAACTTAATTGCTTATTCAAAATTCGAAACCTTAAATATTTTGACGCGACGAGGCATCATTCTCGGTTGTTGACGGCGACGTGGGTAAGAAGATGACAAGCACGACGGCAGAGCACGGTTCTTCAAAGATGTTTGTGACCAGGTTAGTAATGTTTTTAATATTTGTGAGCTTTTTAATGGTTTTAATGTTTTTGATATCCTAAATATTTGTGTTTATGGTAAATCATGGTGAATTCTGAACGAATAAAAAGTTGCAAGAGAATGATGCACGACCTCTTCCATTTAGTTCTAATTATCATGTTTTTTGTGTTTTTAGCATCACGCACGACCTTATCGGCAAGGAAGTAGTCGATGGCACGTGTAGTTGTCAGGGAATGATGCTGCGGCTCTCTGGGAAGACCTTCATGCAAACAACGACGACAACACATAGCCCAGATGGCGATTTGTGTACACGGTGCTGCAACCAGTCCTGGATGAAGAATGATTCGAAGTTTGATACAATATTGATGTGTATTATACAATATTAATGTGTATTATACATTTTTTATAAGTGTTATACATATTTATTATGTATTTTTACAAATCAATTGGTTGCGAATGAAAATTGAAATTTTTATATATCTTGTATATTTGATGTGCATTACACATTTTATATGTGCGTTATACATTTTAGTTGTGTTTTTTACAAATTTGGTTTGTATATTCGCATCAATTAAGCGTGAATGACTACCCCAATTTTTACAAAAAACTATACAAATATTATTATACAAAGAACCATACAGTGGCTACAAAGAATCGCACATTAATTACTAACATGAATTGTATTTTACAAAGAATCATGCAAAATTTACAAATAACGGATGGTTTTTTGAATAAACAACATATTCTACAAAAAGCATACAGTCGTTACAAAAGATCTTGAATTCTACAAAAAAAAATGCATGAGGATACAAACATATGCCCCAGATAATATCGTCCAGTACAAAACTAGATATTTTTTAAATATGGTATTGCAAAAAATACCAAAAATAAAACTAGCTAAATTTAGTATTTTGTAATATTAATTAGCATGCATAATTAATGCAAAAGTTGATGACCAAAATGCCCTTTTGGGCAACAAAATTGAAGGTATCGTTGGATTTGAATCCGATGGCCCAGATTGTTGGCCTTCCTTAGGGATGGAAGGACCACATCTCATTTGAAAGGCCTCATATATATATAGGATATCTTTTATATGAGACTTGATCCTTCCATTCATATGGAAGGCCAACCATCCCATTCGTTGGATCCGATCCAGATTGTTATCAATGGCTTATAACGAAACCACCTTCCATAAGCAAAACCGCTAATCTAATGAGGGACGTCCCATCCATATTTGGAATATTTTTCGGTGATGGCAACTGTCTCCGTAATTCATGCTATATTAAAGTCCGTAATTTTGAGATTGCGCGTCATTTACCCTGTGCGTGTTTTCTAGTTCATAATTACAGGATTTCTCTGAAGAAATGGTTGAAACGGATGTCATGTTTGAAGATCGTTTCTTCCAGAATCCTTCTGATGAAATCGATGAATCAAAGGTATTTTATATATTAAATATGTATTTTTTATGTATTTTGTTCTGTATAATTATCATTTTGGTATTTTTTCTTTCCGATTGGTATGTGTCAAATGTCGCGAGAACAGGAGGAATTCGAAGCTATGATCGATGCAGGTTCTTTTTTTGTATTTGTTTCAGCATCTAAGATTTTGTATATTCTATTAATCATAAAAGTATTTTTCAGATTAACTTATCAAACGGAAAATTACTTTTTGTTTTAGGAATATTTTAAACATGGTTTTATTATGCAATAGTTTCATATAATCATTTTACATACACATCAAAATTCCAGAAATGATGTTTCTGTATCGGATTTTCTATTTCATGTAAACATATATAGTAAATCGTTTTATATTATACATTTTTATCAAATAAACTTTGAAGATAGGCAACAAAATACAAACTTTGTTGTATTTGTATTTGATTATTTATAATACAAATATACTGATTATTATACAAAAAATGGAAAAATCATATTAAAAGTATTTATATTATAAAGAATTCTAAAAGTTCAAATATACTAAAGTATGTTGTATCTGTATTTGATTATAGGTAATACAAATGTTTTGATTAGTATACAAATAATTTAAACATTAATACAAAAAAGTATTTATATTATACTGAATTCTTAAAATACAAATTTTCTAAAAGTATTTCTTGAATTATCTGATTTTTCTGAAATACAAATAATAGAACAGAAAATACTAAAGATATTTATATTATACTGAATTTTACGTATACTTTTTAGTTTAGATAACAAAATACAAATAAAATTTGATTCTGAAATATAAAAGGTAAAGTATGATAGATTGAAAGTGTTGTTCGAATAAAGTATTATTTATATTTCTGTTCTCATTATCACAATTTCAAATAATGTATTTATTATATTTCAAATTTCCAAGATAGCTTCTCAAATTCGTCTCCTGAAGAACAGTGCGATACTTTAGATGTTCCAGAAGTAGGTATGGCATTTGATTCGATAGAAGATGCATATAATTTTTATGAATTGTATGGAACTAGGACTGGATTCAATTTTAGAAAGGCCGGTACTCGTCATAGCATAGATCATTGTTAAAAGAAAAAGGTTGTTGTTTTTAAGAGATTTTTATGTTGGAAAGAAGGTCACACAAGAGCTAATGGAAAAAGAAAATTAAAGTTTCCAGATTACAACGATGATAATGAAGGGGATATATTCGATTTGGAAGAGAGACGAGTTGGACGGGTTCGAACTGGTTGCCATGTATTGATGGAAATCAGTCTACGTAAAGTAGAGTTGGATTGGATTGTGGTCAGGTTCATAGATTCACACAATCATGAGTTAGTATTGTCAAACAAACATAGGTATCTCAGGGCAAACAGAAGGTTTACGAAAGCAACAACATTGCTTGTTAAGTCTATGTCAGATGTTAATATATCTACTTCGAAACAATCCACCTTTATTGACAATGGTTGTTTAACCAATAGTCATGGAGGTGGAATAGTCAGGGATATTTATAATCTTTATAGAAATCAAAAGAAAAACAAGCATGGGTTAGATGCTCAGATGCTTTTAGATCATATTTCAGAATGTCAGAAGATGACGCCAGATTTTTTCTTCACATATAAGTTGGACGAAGAAAATTGCATGACTCATGTTTTATGGATTGATTCTGTTTCAAGGCATGATTACTCCATTTTTGGAGATACAATATCAATTGATACTACATACAGAACAAACGAGTATAGATTAATTTTTGGATCATTTTGTGGTATTAATCACCATGGCAAGACCATTTTTTTTGGAAGTGCTTTCATGAACAGGGAAACCACTGATTCCTTTGTGTGGTTGTTTGATAGTTTTGTCCATGCTATGGGAAAGCATCCAATTTCCATTATTACTGATGAAGATCCGGCTATTTGTGCTGCAATTGCTATATCTCTTCCAAGTACAATCCACAAATTCTGTACATGGCATATTATGACCAAATTGAAGTCGAAGTTGGGACGCATGAAAGATATTGATAAAGCTCTAAAGTCTATTAGCAAACTTGTATGGGATGGGAAAAGTGTGCTATACTTTGAAAGTACTTGGATTTCAATACTTGAGCAATTTGGTCTACAAGAAAACAAATGGCTTTATGAAAAGTTTGCAATAAGGCATAAGTGGATAGATATATATTCTAAGGAAATATTCTTTGTTGGAATGAGGAGCACACAATGAAGTGAAAGTATGAACTCTTTCCTCCAGTGCCATGTTACCAAACAAAATTCATTATTGGAGTTTATTTCACGGTTTCACGTAGCACTTCAAAGGATTAGAGAGAAGGAGAATGACATGGATAATGATACTGTCAATCGGAGACCGAAGTTGAGGACAACTTGGGCACTAGAGAAGCAAATGTCGATGTTATATACTAAAAGGATTTTTTACATATTTCAGAAAGAATTAAATGATAGTTTGTTGCTGAATGCAATCATCTCTGGTGCACATGATGAGATAATTGAATATTCTGTCTCACAGGTTGGTGAAGCTGAGAACAGTTTTGAAGTATTACTTTCAAACAACACTTCAAAGCTATCATGCATGTGTAAGAAGATGGAATTTCAAGGCATTCCATGCAAGCATATTTTAGCTGTTTTGAAGACACGAAATTGCCAGCAATTACCTGAAGAATTTATAATGAAACGGTGGACTAGAAATATAAAGATTTCTGGCAATTATCCAGTTTATGGCAGAAGTGTTCAGCAGGATAGAGCAGCTAGTTTGAATAGAATTTGCTCTGATTTTATTGCTAAATCAGTGGACTGTGATGCTATATTTTCATTTGCAAAAAAAGAGTAAGAAAGGATTGATAGAGAAATTATTAAACTATAAGCTTCAAATCAAGATAAACCTTCTGAGGATAGAACTGTTCAGGAATGCAGACCAAATGTTGGGGATGATGTTGTTAGAGATCCAAAAAAAGCAAGAACAAAAGGTAGTGGTCGAGGAGGTAGACCTAAAGGTGTTTCTAATAGAATTATCAGTGTCAATGAATCAAAAAGGAATAGGGGTAGGCAATGCAAATCTTGCAAGAAGTTCAATGTAGGTCATGATTCAAGGAACTGTCCAAACAATAAACACAATTCTAGCTCAGATAGGTATTTATCTTTTAAGTTATGCAATATGTTATCTGAGTTGTATATTGTTGCTGATATTTTGCTATGTTTGCAGTGATGATGTCTCAAATAATCCCAATACAGATTCTTCATAGGATTTTAAAAGTTTTTGATCTCTTCATCAACCAAGTAATTTAAATTAATCACTTTGCTGTTCATTATTGTTCCTTTTTACTGTTCATTATTGTTCAGTTTTCTTTTATATTGTTTAAAATTTGTTGTTTTTTTCACTCAGGTTTTCAATCAGGATATAATGCTGTTGATGAGTGTATCTATGCTGCTGTTGAGCATTATCTTCTCAGAAAAATATCAGTTGAAGAATTTGAAGTTTTTTGAAGATCAATTATTATGCAGATGTCTGCTCATGATAAAGAACACAATATTCTCAGAAAAATATCAGTTGAAGAATTTGAAGTTTTTTGAAGATCAATTATTATGCAGATGTCTGCTCATGATAAAGAACACAATATTCTCAGAAAAATATCAGTTGAAGAATTTGAAGTTTAGACTGCTTGTCTTGGAGTCCATTTTATTAGAAAATTTTTGTTCTATTTTTCTATGTAAACGATCACATTTATAATGCAGTACTTTTGGTCCCCTACGATGTTTTTATATAAATTCTATGTTAAACTATTTGATTTATGTGTCCTTCAGATGATTGGTTTGATTGTGTTCAAAGAAAGCACTCATGTTTTTGCGATATTGTGTTATAAGAAAACACGTATGTTTATGTGATATTTTGTTCCAAAACAATACTCATGTTAGTATGACAGATTTCTTGAACAACATATAATCAGCTAACATTTACATTAAAATATTCAGAATTGTAATCATCATGAAATTGTTATACCTGTGTGAGCAAGTAAGGATTGCCAGAACTTTAAATTTCAATTTTATAAATGCAAACAATAATCCATACATCTATTTGATAAAATTTAAACTTTAATCTGACCCTCATCATTTACCATATTTGTTGAAAGATAGGTTTGCTATTTTTATTGAAAAAGCATCATCCAGTAAATATCAATATCACATATCATTTGGACAACATATAATAAGCTAACATTGACATGAAAACATTCACAATTTCAATCATATTTAAATTGCTTAACTTTGGGAGCAGTATAGCATTGTCATGATTTAAACTTCAATATGATAGATGCAAACTATAATGTAGTCATCTATTTGTAAATCATGTAGTAGCATAACATTGCGATAAACATAATCCTAATATCATATACCATTTGTAAAACAAACATGATATCAATCACTATCCATACAACCCAAAAAGTTAATAACATCTACTGCAGTTTTAGTTGTTTCTAACAAAACATGTCTTATCATTACATACTAAGGTGTACTAGCATTCTCAACATGACTAGTACATAGGATTGTGTTGGCTATTTCTGCTCTAATCGTGTGCACATCTTCATATTCGAAATCTAGAGGACTCTCTTCACAAAGCAGTTCCATCATCTTCATCACGTATACACCGCAGTCTAGACTTTGAGCAGATTGTTGTGGACAATCTTTTACAAACAGAGTTTCCCAGTGTATTAAGAAGTCCTGCACTATGTTTGCGCTAAAATATTCAGATATCCATCCAACCTGCATTTTTAAAATGTGTTATTGATTATATACTGTTAATTCTATGCACCATATAAACTCAAACATATCAAACATATTTTATCCTTACCCATTTGAAGAGATCCTTTTTGCGTTGCTTATTTCCATTCATGGAATTGAACGAGAAATGCTTTTTGGCTCTAAAATCTGTCACTAGAAGATGCCAGTGATTTTTGGTGTGTATCACTGTGAACACCTTCAAGATTCCCATCATTCTTTCTTCATGGATGTCATATAATCTCTCCAAATGTTCAAAGTCGTCATCGGTGCCGGCTTCTACGTTGTTGAGAAAGTATTGCTGAAACGATATAATTAAAATCAATAAACACTTTGTACATGCAAATGAAATTTATTCAATTTATTAAAATTCTCACCATTTTGTACAAAGGAGTGAACAAATATGGAACCGGTTCGTTTTCTTTGCAATGTTTATGACTCAATATATCCATGAACATGACAATTATCTGCATACAGCTACATGTCATTAGAAATAAAAAATGATTAGATTTACTTATTTTAATTCATTGATACTTACTGAATCTTCAACCATTCTTTCGTAAAGAAGTTGTGTATTTCAAGTCCTTTGCAGTAGTTTCTTAATGGGGAAAGTTATGTTACGTTCAATCTAAAAAAAGAATCAATACATTATAGTTTGTGATAATATGCCATAAAATAATTCAAATGTTAAATAAGAAATATAAATACTTGTCTGCTGGATCTCTCAAAAAGCTCTGAATTCTTGATCGAACGTCCTCAGAGCTGTCTTCGTATCCAATAAAATCTGTCGGCGGATCGCATAGATACTAGAAATTGAATTTGTTAGTATTATAATGTAGAAGGTTTTTTCATTATAAATTTTATATGTAACCTATGTTTCGCTTTCAACAATATGACTTGAAACATTGCTCTTCTTTGTATCTCTTTTCTTCTTCCTGAATGTTGTTGTACTTTCAACTCCAAATCGTCGTGCTTCACTCCTTGCCTTAACTCTCTTTGCCATTGAGCTTGGACTGATAGCAGATTTCTGCTTTTTTCGCTTCTTTGCTGTGTTTTTTTCCTCCTCATTGGCTTGTTGAGAATCAAGTTCAATTCCAAGATCAAAACTAGGGACTTCATTTATCACAGGTTTGTTATATTCTTCTCCATTGTTTGTTATCTTTTCAACATCCGCGTTCATGGTCTCATTCTCGACGTCAGGCTTTTCTCCAATATTGTCACTTTCATTTTCATGATGAGTAATGTCAATCTGGCTATGATCATTTCTTTTTTGAACCAAAGCAAGCTCGTCAAAATGTTCGCTTTCGCAATGTAAGGTGTTGTTATTAGCATGCTCTTCATTTTCTTTTTCATGCTCATCGTTGTCTACTATTGATGCACCATCCATGCAAATTCCATGCTCTTCTGCAAAACTCTGTTTGTCCTTATCTCCAAACTGAATCCCATTTGATTGTAGCAGTTCTTTCAACAGTTTATTCTCATCCTCAAGACTCCTTAATTGGTCATTGTTATTGGAAACCGTATGTATTGTTGAAGTTCTCAATACTGAAGCTTCCAATTCCAAAACCTTTCCTTTCAGAAATTCAATTTCCTTCTTATATTCACTGCAGTTGCAGTTCTCAGTGGTTTTTTTTCTATATTCAATATCTTGCTTTTTGAACTTTTCCATTCTATCACATCAAACTTTTGTTCCTTTTCGAGTCGTCCTCTTTTCAAAGGGCCATCTTCAGGCAGTGGAATGGGTGTATCAATAACAATATTTGGTTTTCTTATTGAAAACCTATTCATTGTGAACTTCTCAAAAGGAAATACGTATTCATCATGTCTAATTCTCACTACTTCATTTTTCTCATGATGCTTTGAAATCTGTATCTGTTCATGTATATGCAATATATTTATGGAAATTATTACTCTATGCTATTCATAATATAAATGATTTCTAGAATTACATGTTCATTTGTCAAAGATACCAATCGTCTTGTCAGTCCTTTTATCGAGCCAGACCATTTCATGATTCTTGGTCGAAGATCACGGCTTATGACCATATCTTTGCAACAGTACTCTAACATCCAAACCTAATAGAAGGAACTAAAGAATAATTTATTAAAGAACAACGACAATCTTCATGTATAAAGACTTACATAGAGGCAAGATACACATCCAGTAAAGTATCCCAGGGTGATACGTGCTGCACCACGATGTCTCTGATTTATTCTATTGATGATATCATCTATGTTAAATAGAATCAATCGTGCAACTGCATCAGACCAATTAAAAAATTTTGTATCTTTCAGAGACTCCACATAGTGCAAAAGATCTTTTGAAAATGAATAAGTCGAATCCGGGAAAAGAAATGTGCAAAACATTAACAGAATTAGGCACGTGACGTAAATAGCAACTGAGTTATCGTCGTTGTAGTGGTAGTATTCAGCTAGTACGCTAACAAGTTTACGCCGGTTGAAAATCATGCATTTGTCAAACATTTCATTAGCTATATAGCTTCTCCACTGCAAATGTTTTCCACGTACTAAAATCGTATACCCTGAACTTGGAATACCAAGTATAACTCCAATGTCGTCATCACTAAAGTTCAAAATTTTGTTCCCAAATCTGAAACTCCTCCCTCCTTGATATTGTTCTACAATCTACTGAAGATTTTTTCTCTATATCAATGCTCCTGATATTAACAAGTCTTGCAAATGCAGTCTTGTTAAGTAGTGTTTGTTGCTTTGGAGTTGGACGATGGCTATCAATGAATTGTACGAAGTGATGTATGAAACATCTATGTTGAACGTAACCCTTACCTATACAATAAGAGTTGTGTTTATATTTATTCATTATAATCAAACTATAATTAATGAAATGATCATTTATCTCTTACATCCAAATTTTCAGAAGTGTCATCACATCCATCAGTGTTTGATTCCATTTGTGTTCTTCTTCCTTTAATCATCTTAGTAGAAATTTTTTCTGATATTTACAACGGAGTTTGGCATATAAGAAAAATAGTAAACTCTTTAAAGATGGAAAACTATTTATTAATTACTATTTGTACCTCTGTTTGGGAGGATCTTCTTCAATTTCGATAGTGCACTTACAGATGGCTTGATTTCGTTACTACTATCCCCGCTTGGATCATCACAATCATAGTCTGTGCTGCTCAATCTGTCCCTGTAAACATATTTCGCATGAAATTTTTTTACTTGCTATAGTTTTTTCTACAAGAAAAGTTGTAAGGTGAGATTATGTCAAACATTTCTTTCAAATAAAATTATAAATTTTTTCTAGGTTTATGATCTTATGCTTTTCTGAAATTAACAACACGTTAATTTTACTAATTATTAACACAAGCAAAATCAATTTATTCATATATGCAACAAACGAAAAATTTTATTTTACTTGTTCAGCAGAAAAATTTCTTATTAAGGATCGAATGGTTGAAAGGAAGACGGAATGCTTACCTCTATGATGTACCGACGATAGCGAAGGGTTTTTCGCTTCCTGGAACCCTGTAATGCCGAACAGATGATAAACAAACCGCGTTGTTTGATTCAGGTCCTTTTCGACGATTCTCCAGAGTTCGTAGTGTTTCCCTTCTTCTTCGGCGAGTAGTAAATCGCTTCTTCAATTCCGCCCTCCCTGCCTATCCCTAGGGCGATCGTTACGGAGCGACGGACTTTTCGGAGATAATAAAATTTTCGCTCAAAGGAGTTCCCGCCGCATATGTCTAAAATGGCTATTATTTTATTTTAAATTCATTTGTTGACGTTTTAAGATTACGAGATGGTTATGTTTTGGTTTTTCCAATATTATTTGTACTATAGCTTTTTCGTATTTAGAATAATATCGTTAATTTTATTGTGATTGTATTTATAGGGATTCTTACTTAATATAATAAAATAAAAATACGTTAATTATTAAGATTATTTTTTGTATTTTATCTTTAAAAATGTAATTTTATTGTATGATTTTGTATTTTGAAAAATCATTTTGTATAATACATCCTTTTTATTATTAAATTGATTACGTTGAATTTAATATTAAAACGTGGATTTCCACTGTGTTCATTCCATGTACAATAATCCATTAATTATAGGGGTCGTTTGTTATCATTACTTTCAAAAACTCGTTTTCATAATTCGTGGTCAATTTTTTTGTATTTAACAATCTTGTTGTATAACACATACATTCGTTTTTTGTATTTATAATGCTTGTTTTGTATAATACTCATGAGTAATTGTATTCTAGATACGCTGTGTTTGAAACTTTTTGCAAAACCTCCAATATTGAATTCTCATTTTTTAAATTTCGGTAAACATCTTTTCCTGAAATTTCGTAATTATGGGAACTCACATATTTATAGAAAAAAACAGCATAAGCCTTTCCTTAAAAATAGCGTAAGATGTTAACCGTTATACTATCTTTTGTATATTATATACTTCATTTCTTTGAATCATGCTTTGTTTAGTATTGTATTCTGTTGATTTGTAGGATACATACATCGTTTTGTATTCAAAAACACACGTTTTTAGCCATTTTTGTCAGTTATTAAATGCGTAACTTCTTTATTAGAAGTTCCTTAAATTTAGGAAACGATAGTGTTTGCTAATCTGGTTTTTGGTAAATAGGGTGGTTTTAATCATATACGTTGATTTTACATCCGATGGCTAGAATGCTTGGCCTTCTAATTGAATGGAAGGACCAAGTCTCATATGAAAGGCCCCCTATATATATATATATATATATATATATATATATATAGGGGGCCTTTCATATGAGACGTGGTCCTTCCATCTCTAAAGAAGGCCAACGATCTGGACCATCGGATTCAAATCCAACGGCAACTTCAATTTTGTTGCCCAAAAGGGTATTTTGGTCATCAACTTTCGCATTAATTATGCATGCCAATAAATATTCCGAAATTCTAAATTTAGCTATTTTTATTTTTGGTATTTTTTGCATTGCCATGTTTAAAATATATCCAGTTTTATTCTGGACGACATTACGTAGGGCAATGTTTGTATCTTAATGTCTTTTTTTGTAGAATCTGGTGTTCCTTTTGTAACGAGTGTATGTTTTTTGTATTTACTGTGTTTCTTTCAAAATTAATCAGCCATTTGTAAATTATGTATGGTTATTTGTAGAATACAATTCATATTACCAATTAATACATAGTTATTTATATTGATTGTATGGTTCTTTGTATAATAGAATTTTTATGGTTATTTGTAAAAATGCAGTAGTCATTCACGTTTAATGGATGAGTAAAATATCACCGAAATATATATAACACACATTAAAATGTATAATGCATATCCAAAATGTGGAATACACATAAAATATACAATACGCATAAAAAACAACAAATGTCATTTTGCACTCAATTGATACGTACAAATACATATCAAATATCTCTAATACACTTCAAAATTGTATAATACACATAAAAAAATGTATAATGCACATCAATATTGTATTTTCGTGTCGACGAGACCTCGCCACGCTGCGTCCATTCCTCCTCTCGTGTTCCCCTGTGCTGCTCTCCAACGCCGCCGTGTGCATCGTACAATCCGACGTACGATCTCGCTCGATCCCGCCAATAAGATGTCCATCGCACGATCCAACGCAATACCCGTCCTCATCTTTGCTCTGTCATCGTCGACGACGTCCTCCTCGTTGCAATCGTCTGTGTCATCCAGCCCTTGCGCGAGCCACGTCGTCGAAGTCCATACTTCTCCTGAAATAAAATGCGAGCAACAGAAGATGAAACCTTAACAACCACATGCATGCTAACCAGTTCTATGATAAGAAAACCTATGGCACCATAACTTCAAATTCAAGATTTATAATTGGAACCGATCATTGCAGTAGGTACGTTCTTGCCTCACCAAACCCACCTATTGCAAGTTGCTTATTATCTATCTCAATTAAACACATTGACCACGCTTTCCAGAGCAAAAAAAATAGAGATGGGCGATGAATACTTGCATCCTTGCAGTAATCCTGATGCGCTCCATCGGCGCACATACAGAGGAAACTGGAGTCTTTCGTGGACATGAATCGGCCACCGCTTTTCTCACAATTCCCACACGGCTCCTGCGGATGATCCCATGTCAGGTGAAACCCCTTCTTAATGATCTACTCGAATCCGGTACTCACAACATCTCGCAATTCCCACACGGCTCCTGCTCACCCGTCCGCACGTCGTCACCACCTACCCATTGGAGAGGAAGGGGCGGCGTCCCCTTTAATTTCAACGAATAATTCCTGTTTTGGAGGGATCAACCCTAGCCCTCAATTAATGTGACGTTAAATACATGCTATATTTAGATAATGCATAAAGACCAAAATGGGTTTTTGCTTAATTTATAAAAAAAAATTAACATGCCATTAATAACAACCACACGATTAAAGACGGATGGCTGAGATTGTTGGCCTTCCATATGGATGGAAGGATCATGTCTCATTTGAAAGATATCCTATATATATATATATGGGGCATGGATCCTGCACCTTGGGATGGGGGTAACTCCCTGCACCCTATAAATACCCTTTTTACTTTTTTACTTAATATGTTGAGTAGAATACATGTTTCAAGTTTCATGCAAAACAAATATTCCTAACGCGTTCATCTAGAAGAGGTCATTTTCAACCATTCTAAGACCATTAAAATAAGGTAGTCTATGAAGATGATAGGGGTCTCAATTTAAGGTAGGGAGTTACCTGGTGTAGGCTCCTTTTTCCCATATATATATATATATATATATATATAGAGAGAGAGAGAGAGAGAGAGAGAGAGAGAGAGAGAGGATAGGGAGCTTGCACCAAGGTGCATGTAACTTTTCATGCACCGGTGCTTATATCTTTCACATATTTTTACTTTTTCAAAAAATACCACCATATATATTCATCCATATATCCCTCCAATATGTCATTCGAATTTCGTCAGAAACAGAGACTCTTATGACCTCCATATAGAACAGGTCGATTACAGCAATTCTAAGACCGTTAAAATTACATGTTCTGGATGGAGGTCATAGGAGTCTCTGTTTCTGACGAAATTCGAATGACATATTGGAGGGATATATGGATGAATATACATGGTGGTATTCTTCGAAAATGTAAACAAATGTGGAAGATATATGTGCCGATGCATGTAAAGTTACATGCACCTTGGTGCAAGCTCCCCATCCTCATATATATATATATATATATATATATATATATATATATATATATATATATATAGGGGGCCCTTCTAACGAGGTGGGTCTTTCCTGGAATTCAGAAAGCCACTACCAAATTTGTAAATTACGTAACAATTTTGTAAATTTAAACTACATATTGTAAAATACCGACGATTATACAGTTATGTAAAATATATCATCCATATTGTAACAAACTTTTAATGTCAAATATAGTAATATTTTCATAATTTTTTCATGATATACATATTATATTAATATTTAATATTAAATTTATGGAGTTAGAATGTGTAAAATAAATAGAATAAATGCTTAAATTGACGTGGCTTTCCATGCATCCAGGAAAGGTGCACCTTATTTGAAATATTTCCTATATATATATATATATATATATATATATATATATATATATATATGGGGTTGGGGAAGCTGCACCGACGGGTGTAGCTAACTAGCTGCACCCGACCATTTTTTTCATTAGTTTTTTTGTGTTTTTGAAATGAAACCTAAGGAGATTCAAATCACCATATATCACCATGATATCATACCAATTTCAACTAAATTCGACATTTCTATCATCTCCATCAAGGCTATGACATTTTAACGGTTTCAGAATTATTGAAATTGACTATATCTAGATGGTCATGCTAGGAGTATTTGTTTTGCATGAAATCTGAAACACATATTCTTATCAATAAACTAAGTAAATCTCCATAAGTTGTTTTCAAAAAAAATAAAAAACCAATAAGAAAAATGGCCGGCTGTAGCTAGTTAGTTGCACCTGCCGGTGCATACTCCCTTTTCCCTATATATATACCGCAAATTTTTTTATTTTTTTGGAAAAATATCATAATGTATATTCATCCCTATATCCCTCTTATATGTCATTCGAATTTCGTCAGAAACAAAGACTCATACGGCCTTCATCCAGACAGACATTTTTTAACGGTCGCAGGATTTTTTAAGTCGACCCTATATGGATGGAGGGTCGTAGGAGTCTATGTTTCTAACGAAATTTGAATGACATATATGAGGGATATATAAATGAATATACATGATGAAATTTTTCAAAAAAAATAAAAAAATACGGAAAAAATGAGACGGAGCAGCCATGTTGGCTGCCCGCAAGGGGCGGTCCCATCAAATCCATATATATATATATAGAGAGAGAGAGAGATTTTGTAAAATCCAAGCTGAATTTAGAAACAACGTTGAAGTGTAAATATGGTTAAGCTTTTATATTATGTGATGCTTATCTTCTCATACTTGTCTGTAAGGAAGGAGTAAGGAAAATAACAATTATAAGAGTTTGCTAAATATAATGTAAATTATGAGATAACAGAGTAGGATTAAGTTCTTTAAGCATGAGAACGACATCACAATTCTCACGTCAAAAATCACCATTGAAGCAAAAAAGAAGCAATAGACATAGTTACATTTAAGATGTAAATAATCAAGAAATTTTGCAATAAAGATTGTAATGTATATTTGTGATTCATGAGATTTAAATTAGGATAACATGATATGTGCATGCATGCAGGGACGGAGCCAGGACATTTTTGAAAAGGGGGTACGAGGATTTAAAAATTATGTCTATCAATTACAGTACAATCATATTCACTATATAACAATAATTGTCATGAACAAATTACATCTATAGTTTTCACGTATGTTTTCATCAATTTTGAACTTATTCATTATATAATAATAGTAAAATTTGACCTTTTTTTAGTCAACTATATCTTTTTATTCAATTTTACATAGAATGGTATCATATATGTTCCACAATGTCAGGATTTTTTGTGAATGATATTTATATATTTTTTAAAGTAAGTTATATCCAAGTATTTTAATTATTTTAAATTCAGTATATGGATTTTGATTAGTTGCAATATAAACTACATTTGTTTCGAATATGTATCAAATCAAAATTATAAAATACTAATTCTATATTTTTTATTAATAACAAGAAATGTTAATGTCTATGAAGAAAAATATGCAGATCAAGAATATATGTGCAATTGACCACTTTACTACCAATGAATAATATATAAAACTTGACAATAAATGATTTTTTTAAAATATTTTTTAGATTGCAAATTAGACCACGTATATGTATAAGTGATAATGAGATTGGATGAAAGATCGATTCATTCTATAGTTCGATTCTAAAAAAATGGGTAACCGATAAGATTAGGGTAGTGATCTATTATAAGTTGATCGATTGAAGAAATTATCCAATATAGGTTGATTTGAGGTAAAATCTATTATTTTTTGGTAGGAATTTTATTTTAAGATGCATATTATCTATTTGTAAAAATTATTAAACTTTTTCAAAAGAAATTATGGGGCATGTACGAGTTTTACCCTCAAAAAATCCAAATGAGGCATTAAAATTTTGAAATATTATGATTACTTTTACCTTAAAAATCTATAGGGAAAAATTACATAAACATATATTATATAATCCCAAAATTTTAGGGGGGCACTTGCCCCTCCTTGCCCCCCCTAAATCTGTCCTTACACGCATGCACACAGACATATATATTTATATAGGAATTTTCTAATATCACTAAAAATGGTAAGCATATACAATCTAACTCGTTATATTTCCAACCAGCAATAGATATTAAAATTATTTTTTCTTCGGTGGTTTTAAAATCTATACTTTCTTTTTTCACTGCTAAATTAAATGTTAATCAAATCTTTCTATCAAATTAAAAAGGAAGGTAAGTCATGTCTGCGAGAATGGAATGTCTTTTTTTATAAAATGGATAGCATCCACTTAGCAATGACATAGCACAATCCTCATTCTCTCACACGGAGGATCCTTCACCTCCATCCATCGTGCGAATTCCCAGATCCTTTACACTATCAGATCAAGCGATCATCTAGCTCCGCATGCATGAGGAAAATTCTTCATTTTCATCATAGGAGCAAGCCGAACATCATTTATATCAACTTTTATATGTTGAAATTCGCAGTTTTCAATTATTTCCACGTGAGTTCTTCTCAAATCTAAGGTTGATGATCAAATCCATCACCGTATGTAGATAATCATATAATAGTTATGCAATGGTGAAGGGGCTTCACGGGCGGAGGATCACTCCAATCATCATATGTATCAGCTCATTTCATGTAGAAATCTACAATCAACAAGGGATTATGAATAGCAGACACAGGTTTGTAAAAATAATAAAATAAAGTTGTAAAAAAACATAAAGTTATAAAAAAATGAAAATGGAGTTATAAATTTAAGCTTGCAGTTGTAAAAATATGAAACTATAAAAAATAAACACAAAGTTATTAAAGAATAAACATGAAGTAGTAGAACGTGGGTTCACATTGTAAAATTACTACTTTTGCATGTAATAGATGAATTTAAAGTTGTAAAGGCAACAAAATATTGGTAATATCACGAAGTTGTAAAATATATCTGCATATTAAGGGTCGTGGACATTGTAGTGTACACGGTCCTATTCATTGTTTGGACAATTGTAAGGACACGACCCGTAGCGTCTTTGCTCGTATATAGGTTGATGGGGATCAAGCAACATATGAGGATGCGCAACCACCCATCTCCACAAAAACGCGTGAAGAGAGAACTAGATATGGTGATGGTCGGTCACCTCTCACGACCATCAGAGAAGAAAATCATTAAGATGTAGAATGAGTACGACTCTCACCGTTCCCCCTCTTTTCTCTTCTCTCCCACTCTCGTCTTTATTTTGTGGTATACTCTCTTACTGTGGTGTGGAGGTAATGCTTCCATCCCCCTTTATATATAGCCTAGTTACAACCTCATAGTTCTATTCCCAGCAGGAGTACAAATAGAATACAACTCAACTACTATTAGGATTAGGAGTCCCATCCTATTAGGATTCCTAATCCTAATATGACCCTAATTCCAACCAACTTCCCCCTTGAGTTTAATCACATCACGATCTCTTCATCATTTTGAATCTACACTGAGTCATCCTCGTCATTTGCAGGTCTCATTAGTAGGAACTCACCGCATCTGGGTGACACACTCATCATTGGTGCCCTTAATGAACCCCCTCTTGGGCATGCTTGCATGACTCAACAGTGTGCCTCCTGATGTGGCACCACAAATATCTCGTGACTGGGTATTGTGCTGGCATCTTCTAGTAAAGAGGATCACACTCGCTTCTCCTTATTGCACACTTCAACAGTAGAGATGTTGATAACCCACCGGTTTCTCAGTATGTTAATCCTCTTAGGAATAACTTGAACTCCATCACCAGTCACGACCCTTCCCTCGAGCTTGTACACCTTGTTCAGCATCCTCGTCTCATGCATCACCACGTGTACTCCATTCTTGCTCTAGGAACTCCCCCTTCAATAATGACTCAATGTCCTTGTGACTTGATTGTTCACATTAAACCAAATTCTTCTTGATTGTATGAATGTTCCGACACCTGTGAGAGTTCGTAATGCTCCATCGAATATGTAAAAATGCACTGATCAAATTCCTTTGACGTGGTAAATCTCACCACTACCAATCTAGATCGTGTCATCATTTTATGCTTATTATGTACTGAAATGCTCCATGGATGTGTGCACGTAGTCTGAACACCCTGAGTCCGGAAGCCATCCTAAATCTACAATAATATCCTTATAGCATTCTAGCAAGTCTCCCTCGCAGACTGCGGTGGAATCATCTTGGTTAGATTTAGAATCATTCACCTTCTTCTTCCCTTTTCTCATTTTCACGTCTTGGGCAATCAGCTATTTCGCGACCCTCCTTGTCACAATAGAAGCATCTGATGGGATCTCATGGCTTGGTCAACATCTGAATCATGTCTCCTTTCATCTTGAACATCTACCCTCAATTGCTAGCGCATGGCCTTCATCATTCGTTGCTTTATCCATCGACCTCTATCGAGACTCGTTCATAAATAGCAAAGTAGTTATCTCATCCAATGTTATGGTCTCCTTGATATACAGTAACATTGTCACAATATGTTCATAGAAAGATGGAAGGGAGCTTAGCAAGATCATCGCCTTATCCTCCTCCTTGAAGAGTGATTCTCATTTCACATTCTTCTCTTCAAGTGTGAGTACGTCTGTCAGAATCTTGTTAAATTCATTCAAGTTCACCTCGATCTTTGTCTCGTTGGTCATCTTTAGACCATAAAGCTTCTTTATCGTCAACAACCAGTTTGTCAAAGATTTGGACTTGTATCATCCCTCGAGATTCATCCAGACCTCTGCTAGATCCTCCAGGCCAATGACTTCACGAAGAGTGTTTGGCTGCTAAGAACTTATATATTGTATTATTCACGAGACCCCTCGTCTTCTCCACTTTTCCTCTTTCATCTTCACCCGCTTCTTTTCTTTATCCCGAATAGCTTTCACAAGTTCTACTTGCGTGAGTATATTCTTCATTCATTGTTGTCATATATGAAGTCATTTTTTCCATTGAAGGGTTCCACAAAGAATGATGCACCCCTCAATGTGAGCTTTGTCATCCTATTTGTTATGGTGCCTCAAAGAATGATGCACCCCTCAATGTGAGCTTTGTCGTCCAATTTGTTATTGTGCCTCCTTGCACGATATGAAAATCAGAGCACAATCTTCCCGATTGAATCATACAACTCATTCGGAGTACGTAAAAAGCCCTATTTGGATCCTGGATCACCTAAATTAGGGATGCCAATGGGTTGGGTAGGGCGGGTATCGATATTCCCAAACCCGTACCCATTTATAAAATCATTAACCATACATGTCCATTTATTAAACGGGTAATTTTTAGCAGGTACCCACATACCTAACGGATACCCATGTACCCAATGGATACCCATATATTCAACATAATAAAAAGTTAAGCTATCAATAAATGTACATAAGATTTTCACATGTAGATTAAACAGAGGGAGATCATGTAAGATGGTTGTACACAAAGATGTGTAATGTGTAGGTAATGTTAAAAGATATATATTAGGTTTTTAGATTTTTTTTGATAATTTTTATTTATTGAAGATGAAAAAGGTAGTTGAATATGAATAAATAGACAAAGAGGAGAAAATTGAATAGGATTTTATATATGTAGATCGATACCTTTTATATGAGAAGTGGATTTGATGAGTTTGACTAAAATTCAACACACACACACACACACACACACACACATATATATATATATATATTATGTTTGGTGGCAATTTCGGGTTTCGGTACCTGTAAAGCAATCCCAAACCCATACAAATACTCGCATGGGTAGTAAATTCAACACTCAATCCCATCCAAAAATAAACGGGGAGGGTTTCAAGTCTTTAAATGGGATGGGTTTGGGTATCCAATGGGTATCCATAGATTGGCATCCCTAACCTCAATCGGACTCCAGATGCTCCCAATCTCAACGATTCACAGTAAGCAATGGTTCATTAAAACCTCTGAAAAAGGCATCCCTATTGCATTGCATCGTCTAGTTGACATCGAACCTCACTTTAATCTGCCACGTTGTATCCTTCCAATGTCGTCGAAGTAGACTTTGATACCAGTTGTTAGGACACGGCCCGGTATCGTCTTTGCTCGTATACCATTTGATGGGGATAAGACACTGAATATGGATGCGAATGCGCAATCACCCACCATCACAAAAGCACATGAAGAAAAGAGCATTGGATATGACGATGGTCGATCACCTCTCATGACCACCATCAAAGAAAATTTCTAAGATGTGGAACGAGTACTACACTTACTATTCCCTCCATCTCTCTCTCTCTTCTCTTCGCTCACACTCTGTTCTTTCTTTTATGGTATTCTCTCTTGATTTGGTGTGGAGGCAATGCCTCCATCCCCCTTTATATATAGTCCAATTACAACTCATAGTCTCGTTGCCATCAGGATTACAAACGAAATATAACTCAACTACCATTAAAATTATGAGTCACGTCTCATTAGAACTCCTAATCCTACTATGACCATGATCCTAATATGATATGGATGTATATGCGTAATCCATCACCACCACAGAAGCACATGAAAGAGAGTGCAACCAGATATGGCGATGGTCGATCAGCTCCCGCGACCATCAGAGAAGAAAATCACTAAGATATACAACGAGTGCAACTCTTGTCATTCCCTCTCTCTCTCTCTCTTTATCTTGTGGTATTTTCTCTTGTTGTGTTGTGGAGGCAATGCCTCCATCACCCTCTATATAGTCGAACTACAACCACACGGTCTTATTCCCATTAGGACTACAAAAAGAGTACAACTCAACTACTATTAGGATTGCACTATAGCATTGGATGTTCTTTTTATTCATCGCACATTATCATTGGGTTGTACCTCATAGTGTAGTGTTCGTGCAACTGCATAATATGAGTAAGCATTCTAATATATAATGCAATTAGAATCCTATTATCTGTTAGAGACACGATGACCATGTTGATATTTGCATTTGTTTATTAATATTGACAACCATAGATAGTATGCATTTGTTAATATAAAACAAACTCAACCCTATACATATACAATTAATGCATCTCTCTGCATTGAGTTTTACACCATTGATGCATCTCTATCCCCATCTTACTGCAGATACCACTTCTTTCTCTCTCCTTTTTCACATTCCCACCTACGTACCCTTATTATATCTCTTTCTCTCCCCCTTTCCCACCGACTGCAACTTAATTACCCATCACTTCGTCAATCTCTCTGTCTTTCTCTCTCAACAAAGCTCTCCCCCTCCCCCAGCTCATCACTCAATTGCACACTACTGCCCTGATGCTACAGGGAGGGATATCCATCCCCTTTTATGTATCCATCTAATCCATAATCACCTTCCTTCTCTTGAAGTAGATGCCATCCATGACAAGGACTAAGTAGTAGTCATAATTTTATCACGTTGACAACAGCACATGCCAACAAGGAGAAAACAAGGTCGATCAAGGTTCGTGCGCTCTCCCACGATGTTCACTTATATGGTGCGATGAATTGCACTTCGCAAAGTAAAGCAGGACTTTGGGAGGCAATTGTCAAGGCGCCTAGCATAGTCGTCCAACGCTCCCGACTGTAATCTGCATGCATGAACCCCAACCATCTCGATACATTTCTTTTAGCTAGTATATTATTTTATCAACAATTAGTCTAGTACTTCTTTGCATGGTATTTTATCGAGAGATGGACTGACATGTTTGATTGAATTTATTATATATTTTATCTAACTTAAGTAACAATCCATGTTTGATCTCAACTATGACTATTGTCATATTTGGTTTAGTTTGTGTGTACAACAAACAATTTGAGGTTGCTTGTGCTCCTTTGATTTTGAAATCGAGGATAGGTAAATTAGGTAGTTGCAATACACATATCCTTTTATCTTGAACACATTAGGGTCTTTTACAATTATAAGGCAGGAAAACATTCCAATTACAAACGTATCCTTAATTTTCTCAGACACGAGATGATTCAAGGAATTAGCTAACCAACCTACTTCATTCACAAATAAAATGAAGCTGAAGATGACTTTTGAAAACTATACTACTCTCTCACAGTAACTTCTCTCAAATAGATTTGATCTTTACACGTAGATCTCATATTTGAAAATCTCGCTTGCCTATCAACGAGGTATAACAGAAGATTAAGAAATTCTAATAAAGTCATCCATTGTCCTTTAATATGGTCATCAACCACATCTTTCTTGTTGTGTTTCTTTATATTCGTATGTTAGTTTTTAAGAATTATTTTAATATTTGTTGGCATGTCATTCAATTAAGAATTGTCCTTACATTGATGTGTTATTGTAGATAAAAATGTTGATTGTAAATGTCAATTCATGTTTTAACTTAGCGATTTGTATATTCCCTCTATTGGTTTATTATGTTTGTATTTAGAATGAAAAATGTGAGGTTATTTACGTTCCTATGTTGTTGTAATAAACTATAATTACATTACAATACTCGTAGAAAAATACTTTCAACAACAACAACAACAAAGGTTTTTCCTTCATTAAGTATATAAGGTCAACTACATGATTCGTTGTCTCCATTCAGTTCTATCTTCGGTCATTTTCGGGTTTAGATCTAACTATCCCTTCAAATGGTCTCCTTCCAACAATTCTCGGGCCTTACTTGCTCTTTCTTAGCCGTCTCAACATCTCAAATTTCATATCTCTAACAAATGCACCAGCCGACATCCTTTGCAAATGGCCAAACCATCTTAAGTAGTTTTCTCTCACATTATCCTCTATTGACGCTACATCAACTTTCCTTCTGATTGCATCGTTTAATCCGATCTTTTCGTGTATGACCACAAAAAATATAAGATATTACATTTAGAAGTCAACATAACATTGCAATTACGAATTTGTTTGTATGTTTCCCATATTTACTCCATGATCCCGGACAGACTTTCTAATGTATTAAGTCTTAACAAATAGTGAAGGTATAAGTTTAGAAAAATCTTAAGAAGTACAGTGGTACATATGAAAATGTTGAAATATTTTTATCGGGTTTAAGTGCAGTCTTTTTAACCAATAGATTTCAGGAAACGTACACGTTAAAAGAATAAATCCACTACAGCAAAAAAGGCCTATGATAGTCCTAGGAAGTACAGTGGTACATATGAAAATGGTTGAAGTAGAAACATAATTGAAATATTTTTATCGGGCTTAAGTGTAATTTTTTAACCGATAGATTCCAGGATACATACATGTTAAAAGAATGGATCCACTGTAGCAAAAAAGGCCTATGATTATGAACATATTTGTTGTCATGTCTTCCAATATTAAATCTATAATGAAGGTTATTCATTGCAAAAATATATTTTATTTTTTAAATTTGTAAGGAATAACATGTCCACTGTTATAATGCTAGCAACAAATCACATAACAATAAATTATCTGTGAACTTTTTTGGTCTATTCGTAAATTCATAATTTAGCAATGATTAAAATAAGTTAGAATGAATAAGGTAATGCATAATCATTCTTATGTGAACGGTTAGCAATGAGTAATATTCATTGTTATTAATTTAACGTTAGAAGATAAGGTAACAAATATTGAAATTAGCTAAATATATTTTTTAATTTAAAAAGGTCATGTCGTTAGTTTTAGCACAATTTCCTTGTATTAAAATTTTACTTATATTTTAGCTTTGTAATTGATAAGAAAAGGCATAAACATAAAAAAATAAGTAAAAGTCAAACAATGGTATATTTTGTAATTTCAAAATGTAATTAGTTTTACAATATCATGCTCTTAATTGTTGCTTGCATTAGTATGTTTTATCTCTATTTTTTGAACAAAAATAGCTCCTTGTTCTTCTCGAATGACTTATGATAAATAGCATTTCCATGCATACCGAAGATGTTCTTAAAATGACATGATTTAACTTGCAAGCTTGAAAATATAAGAATAACTAGAAATACAATTTTTTTTGTAAAAACAATGGAGTGGTTACGTGTAATAAATGATGACGAAAGATAATTGAAAGGTGAAATGCTAAGATCGTGTGCTTATTAGTTTGCTAATGAGAATGGTTGATGATGTCAATGACTTCAACTATAACTCTCATCTTGTAAATGAAGAGTGTGAGAAATTTATGATTGTTAGAATCTTGATTACTCTTATTTTAAATCTGACACACACATTAGATCTACTTATATATGTATATTGATTTTGCAGGATCTTCAGATAAGGTCTAAGATCTCAACAGAAACTCTTCATAAGTTTCTTTTCATATTATATGTTGTTAAGTATTTTTACCTTTTACTTGTGGTGTAATCATCGAATGTATTCTAAATAGTATTAAATTCTTGTATTTCTGATGACTTATACAAAAGTCAAAATTACTACTAGTTAAGTCAAGGTTCTTACAACAAAGTCAACTTCAAGTCAGACCTTCAATTGATCGCTCATTGCAAATCTTACTGATCGATCATCAAATAATCGCTCTTGGTACTTGATATGATCGATCATTCTGTAGCTAGCTGGAGAACACTTAGAACCAATCGATCATTGCTTTATGATCGGTAAGTAGTATGATGTCGCGACCCCGATTCCGGGCCATCAGATCCTCCCATATCCGGATCTAGTTACTCATCAATAATTTATTCAGTAATCACAACTACCATTGAGAAACATACTACAATTAAAAATACTCAGAAGGAAGTATTTCAACACTTTTCAATTCACAAAATAAAGTTCACATGATACATTGTCCCACTATAACCATTTACATGTACATCATCTCGAACAGAAATACACAAAAAGATTACCAACTACTTTATAGAGTAAAGCTACTACGACTGGTTGGATGGCTACTATGTTAGCTGGTTGGATTACTAAAGTCCTTGCGATGGCTCACCAACACCTTTTGGGTTTCCCATAAATCATAGGATAAGAATTAGCGAATGCTAAGTAACGAAGAAGAGAAAAGCAAACAAATGGTGTAATTTTTCAAAACTTGTTATCACAAAAAGTTGCATCCCTTCTCGTTAATTTAAGTCATATTCCTTTCTATTCCACGCCATGGATTAGTCCAGGGAATTACCTCACCACTATATGGACGTCGAAGCTGTGGACACTTCGAGATTAGAGATTGCGTTGATCTGGTAAGCTTATACCGTTGCACATCGCTTCAACCAATCCTCTAATACTACTCTGGCAATTTCCTTTTCTTTTATTAATCAGGGTCTCAAATCCTCAACCTGACAAATAAAGGAGCACGCCGTTCTCGAGGATCCGGTTGATTAAAACCTCAGGCTAACATTTAATCACATAACCTAGCAGCTTTAAAAAAACATGTTATCGTGACCCAACCGCTATTGAACCACACGTGCCTCAACATGGTACGACCACGTCTTCTATCGTTCAACCCGAATATATTGGCTCCCGGTACCACGTGCTGCAAATCATTCATTTCGTGCGCACATATCATAACATGACAACTGTGTACCACCTACGTATGGCAACACCAATACGGGTTCCTTTCGACAAACCTACAAGTTGCATGGCCGACCTGTAGTTCTACTCCCAGCCATTCGTAACATGAGACACAATCCTTTTCAGGATACAACTCAAAACACATCAATTCTCATGATGTAATTCCTCCGTTAAGCCTTAGATTTGCATAAACATAAATACTGAGTATAGAATTACACATATATTAATTCACATATTTATATACTCATATTTATGCTTATTTCAACTTCCAAACCCCAACTTTCCAAACTACTGCATCCATTCGATGCTTAGACCTTATTTTAGTTGAAATCACAAAGTAACCTTTCATACTTTCTCAAAAAATAACTAAATTAGTGTTCTTCGTAGCAAGGAGCATAAATATAGAAATCTCAACGATCTCATATGAAAATCCAACATCAAAAGGAAGGATTTCGTTACCTAATCGAGCTCTCTCTCTCATATGTAGTGCTTTATCGTGATTCTTTTTCAAAAGGATGATTTATAGCTCAAACGATTGAATTTCATTTTCATATCAAAAACGCTAAGAATGTGCCAAGAACGTGAACAACGAACGAAGAATACAAATAACGCGAAGAACACGAATAACGCGAAGAACATATTTTCTCTTAAAATTCCAGCAGAGCTTCCCCTTATACGGGGTGATATGTCTAGGAAAATTTCGGTAGAGTTTTCCCTTATATTGGAACATATTTCTCTAAAAATTCCGGTAGAGTTTCCCCTTATATGGAGGTATATTTCTATAAAAATTCCGGTAGAGTTTCCCCTTATATAGGGACATGTTTTAAAAGAAAAACAGAAAGAGTTTCCTCTATAAAATCACCGAGAGGGAAACAACAACGAGTATGAAAGAATAATCAAACTACAAGAGATGAAGAATCGGTAGACATCATGCATCTTAGGTGAGTGAAGGTGTGACGAATCACATGGTCCACTGATGTACATAGCCGCCCGCACCTAGTAGGGTGGTACAAAGATTTCTCCTCTAACCACAACAGAAAACAAATCGGAAACAAAGATGAATCGAAAACAAAGATGGAAAAAGAGCATGAATCGAAAACCTAGCTCACGAAGCAAACTAAGAGAGGATCGTACCTTCCTCCTCCTCGTTCTCCTGACAGCCCTTCGCTAGCGCTCCTTCCTCGCCTCACACTCCTCCTCCCGACCTCTGACCCTGACCCTTGGGGGGGTAGTGAAAATCGTAGAGAATGAATGGGTAGATGAGACTATTTATAGGCTCTAGAAAACCGCCAACCATGGTTAGAAAATCATGGTTTAGATCTTAACCGCGGTTAGCGACCCATGGTTTTTGCCCATGGTTTTGGCCAAAACTTATCCGAAACTTAGGGCTTAAGTTATAACTATCCAGAAGACTCTAGATTCGCTAATGATGCTTAATTAACACTAATCATGAATAACTTTCACTAATCGCGATTTATCTTTTGTAGCTCACGCTTAACTTTTGCTAACAACTGATTAGTGTTTGCTAATGATCGTTAGTGGTACTCAATCTATCATCAATTTCTTTAATCATATTTAGTCTTAGTGACAGTCATTACAGGTTAATGATGTCTTAAACCTCCTTGCTTTTCTTTCTTTCGAAAATCATAACAAAACGAAACGAAGTCCGATTCACACGAAACAAATTTTATTGATATCCTCTTGACGAGCCGGATCTTATGATAAAGGATCCAAGAGACAACCAAGTTTAAGGCTTTACAATTATAACAACCTTAAAGGAAGTCTCGTCCTCAAGACTAGAAATACAGGCATAACAACCTTAAAGAGGATTGAAATCATAACAACCTTAAAAAGAATGAACGCCATTTCATTTATACTAAAGATATACACGGTACATAGTGTAATCATTCAAACAAGTAGGGGTATTTTTCTCTCATTTCTACCTCAGGTTCTCATGTGGCTTCTTCAAACTCTCGGTTGCGCCACAACACTTTAACTAGAGGTACCTCTTTATTTCTCAACTTCTTGATACCCTTGTCCAGTATTTGCACATGTATTTCTAGGTATGTCAAGTCTGGCTCAACATGCAGATCATCATATTTTATCTTATGCTCAGGATCCTTAATATACTTTCTCATATTTGATACATGAAAAACATCATGTATTGCTAAAATATGTGGAGGAAGTACAAATCCATATGCAACTTTCTCAATCCGCTGAATAATTTCAAAGGGACCAAAGAACCTGGGTGCCAACTTCCCACGCAGGCCAAACCTCTGAACTCCCTTCATAGACGATACTTTGAGAAATACAAAGTCGCCTACCTCAAACTCAAGGTCTCTTCGCCTGGTATCACTATAGCTTTTCTGGCGACTCTGAGCAGTTATTAGTCTTTTTCGAGCAAGCTCTTCAGATTTCCGTGTCTCTTGAAGTCTATCCGAATCGTAAAGGTTCTTTATCCTGATCTCTTGCCAACACAAATGAGTAGTACACCTTCATCCATATAGTGCTTCAAATGGTGTCATTCCAATACTTGCATGGTAACTATCGTTGTAGGTGAATTCTGTAAGAGGCAAATGTTTCACCCATGAACCTTTCCATTCTAAGGCACATGCTCGTAGCATATCCTCTAGCGTCTGAATCGTACGTTCTGATTGACCATATGTTTGCGGATGATATATTGTGCTCAAGCATAACTGTGTGCCTAAGGCTTTCATTAAGTTCTCCCAATAGTGTGAGGTGAATCGTGAATCTCGATCGGAAACTACCTCTTTTGAGATACCATGGAGACGGATCATATGCGTAATATATAACTCAGCAAGCTGGTCTAGAGTGGAAGATATGCTTATTGGAATAAGTGTGCTACATTGGTCAAGCGGTCTATTATAACCCATATACTATCTTTACCACCAGTCGTCTGAGGTAAGCCAGTAACGAAGTCCATGGAAATGCCCTCTTATTTCCACTCAGGTATAGTGAGGGATTGTAACAATCCTTGTGGCTTTTGGTGTGAAGCTTTTACTTGTTTGCAAGTGAAACATGAATTCACAAACTCAACAACATCTTTCCTCATTCCCGACCACCAAAAGTATGAATGAAGATCCTTATACATCTTCCTAATTCCTGGATGAATAGATAATGTAGAGCAATGCACTTCACGTAAGATGTCTTTCCTTAGTTCAGGTGTGTTTGGTACATAAACTCTGTGATGGTTATATAGTAACCCATCTTGTATATGGAATCCCTCTATCTCATTCTTCTCAAGTTGTTGTCTTAAATCTTTAAGGAATGGATCATCCTCCTGTCCTTTCTTTATTCTATCTCAGATCTCTAGCTTGTATCGGTCAGGAATAGTTATAGTATCGACACACTACCAAATGGTTTCCATTCTTAACGTTGATAGTATACCCCAGAAGTGGATGGCACTCACCTACCCATGTGAATAAGTTCTACTAAGGGCATATGCTACGACGCTCCACTTACCGGGGCGGTAGGAGATGATGCAATCATAGTCCTTCAACAGCTCTAGCCACTGTCTCTGACTCATATTGAACTCCTTCTGATCAAACAGATATTTCAATCTTTTATAATCAGTGAAGATTTCAAGTAATACCATAAAGGTAGTGTCTCCATTTCTTTAAAGCGTAAACTATGACAACTAATTCAAGGTCATGTGTCGGGTAGTTCTTCTCATGTGTCCTGAGCTATCGTGATGCATAGGCAACTACCTTACCATGTTGCATAAGAACTGTCTCAAGTCTTTCTTTAGATGCGTCAGTGTACACTGTAAACCCTTCACTCCCAGAGGGTAGAGTAAGGATAGGTGCAGATGTTAGGCATTCTTTTAGTGTCCGAAAACTAGCTTCGTGTGCGTCGCACCATATGAATGGAGCTTCCCTCTGATCAGCCTAGTCATTGGCAATGCTATTCGTAAAAAGTCCTTCACAAATCTTCCATAATACCCAGATAAACCCAGGAAAGATCATATTTCTGTGACAGTCTTCGGGTGTTGCCAACTCATCACCACACTAACCTTTGTAGGATCAACTGATATACCTTCCCCAGAAATAACATTGCCTAAGAAGGGTACTTTAGACAACCATAAGTCACATTTGTTATATTTAGCACACAATTTGTTCTTCCTTAGTATTTTAAGTGCTTGTCGGAGATGGTGTTCATGTTGGTACTTATCCTTGGAGTAAATAAGCATGTCATCAATAAAGACTACAACAAACTGGTCTAGGAACTCCCTGAATACTCTATTCATGAGATACATGAAAGCTAATAGGGAATTTGTCAGTCCAAAAGGCATAACTAAGAATTCATAATGTCCGTATCTAGTTCGAAAGGTTGTCTTGGGGATATCCGTATCTTTAATCTTTAATTGATGGTATCTAGATCTTAAGTCAATCTAGGAATACACAGTTGAACCCTACAGCTGGTCAAAGAGATCATCTATTCTTGGCAGAGGATACTTGTTCTTTATCGTCTTCTTGTTTAACTGTCTATAGTCATTGCACAACTGCATTGACTCGTCCTTTTTCCTTACAAACAAGACGGGTGCACCTCATGGTGAAGTACTAGGATGAATGAATCCTTTATCTAATAGTTATTGTAATTGTACCTTTAACTCCCTTAACTCAGCTGGTGCCATCCTGTATGGAGGGATAGAGATAGACTGAGTATCAGGTGTGAGAGAGATTTCAAATTCAATCTTCTGCTTAGGTGGTAATCCAGGTAGTTCCTCTGGAAATACATCAGGACACTCTCACACTATAGGTACATCTTCCATCATTCTATCTGACCCTAATGTAGTGGTTACATAGGTTAAATAGACTTGGTACCCTCTCCCTAACAACCGTTGCGCCTTCAGAGTCAAGATGTATTTGACATTATCATTGGATATCTTTCCAATGAACTGGAACTCTATCGAGTTAGGAAGGTGAAAAGTTACTATCTTATGAAAACAGTCAAGACATGTATGATGCATTTCTAGCCAGTCCGTCCCCAGGATGAGATATAAATCATCCATTTCAATTATTAGCAGTGAAATAGGTAATTGATGTCCTGCTATCAGTACTACACAATTATCTAGGATTTCTCGGATTATAAATACTTGTCCCCCTGGTCCCTTGATCAGATAGGATTGTTTTACTTCTACCGGTACCTTACCCAAAGTGGGCACTAACTGTCGAGCAATAAATGAATGTGAAGCACAAGAATCAACATGCCCTGAATAGTAACGATACCTCGTACGACCTTGTTCAAATTGTAGGCTTGTTCTTAAGTGATTGCATTGTGTTGGTCATTAGGAATAGGAAAGCTAGAACCCACAACACTTTGTGGTAGTTTTTGTGTAGGAGACGCTCCTTGTGAGCCACGACCTCTACCATGTCTTCCTCAACGTGTTTCTCCATTGCTGGGATGGATGTTATATTATTAATTGGGGTTGATTTAGACTCCAAACCTCTCAACTTTGGACAGACTTTCCTTATGTGGCCTTCCTGGTGATAGTAATACCACACACGTGTTCCTATCCATGTTGAAGATCCGACCATAGTGGTACTAGCTCCTGCAATTGAGTCGCGAGGGTATAGTGAAGGTCTAGAGAAACCCCCTCTTCTTAATAATTTCTGACCCAGAGTCTGTGGTGAGCTTATGCTGGAACCGACTGGATGATAGCAACGGTCTCTGCAGTTATAGTTCGCCTTATGTTTGGATGGCCCACCAGTAAAGTGGAAGCTTCTTCTTTCGAGGTTTTCATCCCTTTCCATCTCAATACGAGAGGCAATGTCCATGGCTTCATCTATAGTGGTGGCACTAAAACCTGCAAGCTTCTCTCTAAGATCTCCCTGAAGCATATTGACAAATTTGGTAAGGCATTCCTGTGGTGAAGCTTCTAGAGCTGGGGAGTAACGTAGCAGCTCCGTAAAGTGAATATGATAATCTTATACATTCTTGGATCCTTGGGTCAGAGAAGCCAACTCCATCCTCTTCAACTCTTCCCAATGGGAGGGACTATAGTGAGCTCGGAACCTCTCTTCAAAAACATCCCATGGAACGAAATCCACTAATTTCTTGGAAATGGCTCTCCACCATCGTCTTGCATAGTTTGCTAGGGAGTAATCAGCGAAGTGCATCCAAGTGTTTGCTGGTGCGTGTATTATTCTCAACATCCTGTTGACATCATCAAGCCATAGTTTTGCATCAGTAGGTGTCTCTATGCCTTTGAATCGAGGAATCTTTTCCTTTCGGTAATTGTCTAGTAATTTTTGCGTCTAAGAAGGGTCTTCTCCATTTCTCCTTCAACTAAAGTAGGAGCAGATGATGAGCGGGTCAGACGGTTGAGGCAGAGTAATTTCAAAGGTCGTTGCGACCTCAATCACTCGAGCCGAACTCAACAAGAAAACAAAGACCACCAATAAGAGCAAATAAACATGAAAAACAAGAGGATCAGTCTCGCTATTTATTTAACTTGGTATAGCCACCAGGGTCGAACACAAGGAGCACGGGCTAAGCCAACAAAGTAGTCGAGAAATAAAAGAAGAAGACAAACTATTTTTAGAGGTTTTTTTAATTTGCATTTTTTTTATATTTTCCAATAAGAAAAAGAGTAAGAAAATAAAAGCAATCTCACTACAACATTTTTTATTAAGGTCAAAAATGCTTAAAAATTCAAAATAAAAAATATTTTTATATTTTAAAATTATGCAAGTATTTTTGGGTATTTTATGGATTTTTTTAGATTTATATAATAATCTAAAAATAAAAGAAAGGCAAAATAAGCAAACAGTGTACAACCTGGAAAAAAACAACTTTATAAAGTGCCCTTAAATTCCTAACAGCAATTTTATGTCAAAATAGAAAATAAAATCTAACTACATAACTTGAAAACACATTTTTTTATTTTTATGGAATTTTTAATTATTTTTATAGGATTTTATGTATTTTATGATTTTTATGGGTTTTATAAAAGATAATGAAATAAAATTGCTACAGAAATTAAAATAAGTCAATACCCACGCTCAGAATTTTTTTTGGAACTTTTAGGGATATTTTCCTATTTTTTGGTATTTTCTAAAATAGACAGACTCGATTTATAGGGTTTTTGATTTTTAGATAATAACAAATAAACTCAAATTGTATCACAAAAATTAACAAAAAGATTACACAGTAGCAGGAGCTACTGTAATTTTTTTTGGAAATTTTTAGAGTAGATATGATATTTATTTAATTAAAAACCAAACACACAGGTTGTAGGGACTTAAATACAAAAAGTTTAAGTCTCTGGATTAAATCATAACAGGCACAAAAAGTCCAGGGGGTCTTTGTAAAGTTCCCAATCAATTCCAGGACATGCGCAATTTCAACGTTCACAAGGGCATAAGTGCAAATTCAGAAAACCTTTCATGCAAACATTAACATAACAAATATTCATGACTAAATATGCAAAAGCACTATTGTTCATGTGACCAAGCACGTGTCTCTAGACAGGGAGGACTCAAACGTAAATACCAGAAACTATAGGGACTAAATTGCAAATAAGCTCAACTACAACTTTTATTTACAAACTAAAACATAAAACATAACAAATGCATGGTAAAAAGAGCAATATACCCTTGCAGCACGTGAAAGGCGCGTGAGGACACGTGGAAGGCGCTGGTGTGGGCGCGGACGTGCGGCTCCGATCGCTGTAGGTGTCAGATCTGACGCTCCAGAACGGTCGGGGACGTGGGGCTCAGGTGGACGTCAGATCTGACATCCAACGGTCTGACAAGTATGATGTGTTGGTGGTCCTAATGCAATCTGGAGGAGCAGGGCTAATCCAATAGTGCTGGAGAAGCATGGGCGAACAACACTGGGGCGAACTTCGACAAAACCAAGGAGGTGATCCTCTGCTCCGATGGCCGATCGTGAGGTACTGGCGTGGTTGTGAGATGGTTCTGCATCGGCTGAGCGGGTTTGATGGAGGCTCCACCGATCGGATGGGCATGGCGATGGCAGGGGCCTGGAGCTGCTCCGACGAGCCTCAGATGGGTGTGATACAGGGTCCAGGTGCGTGTAAATGCCTGCAAGGGGTATCTTGGACTCGGGGTGGTGCTCCGATCCGGGTTATTGGAACTCAAAGTCAAAGAAGCGAATGGAGGCGGGAGTCGATCTCCAGCGAAGATGGTAGGGGAGATCTAAATCCTAATCTCGACCAGATGGACGAGGGTCAGGGTGATCAGGTTGCGGAGCAAGATGGGGGGTGAACTTGCTGTTTGATCGGAGTGGTTGGAAGTGGGAAGCGGGGCTCCGACCGGCTGGTCGGAACTGGCGAACACGCGGCGGTGATCAACGGAAAGATTCGATCCAAAGGAAAAGTGGGTAGGATAAAAGGATTACCTAAAGGTCGGGATATGCTTCTGAGCTTCAGGCGAAGATGGACATCGGGGTGATGGCCTCGATCTCGATGCGAAAGTCGGGGGAGGCTACTTGCGGCGGAGGTCCAGCCACGAAGGTCGAGCGTCGGCTCAGCTGCACCAAATCGAGCGCCAAGCGGTGCTCCTAGCAGCTATCACTCAGCTGGAGGTAGCTAGGGTTAGAAATGGGAGCGAGGCACGAGCTGTCGTCCTGGGGGAGCGGATGAGAAGCTTTATAGCATTCCGAGGAGGCTGAAAGAATCGGGCGAGGGCACACAAATCGAGGAAGATCCACACCTTTTTAGGGATCTATGAAGGTCATGGATATACGGGGAAGATGCTGGCGAGGAATCGGGGCAAAAGGTTGTGTGATCCGACGAGAAGAAATGGGAGAAATCGATCCGGTGAAGCGGTCTGGTCGGGTCAAGCCTTGGAAGAGGGGGTTGACCCGGGTCAATAATCAGATGTGGACCAGTCACAAGCGACGGGGGAAAAGGACAAAAGCCGCTACGGGACAAAATAGTAGGGAAAATTAAAGATAAATAAATTAAAAATAGTAAATAAAATTAAATTAAAAATGAATAAAATGAAAAATGTTTATTATTTTTCAAGGAATTTCCTATGATTTCTATTTATTTTTTTGAAAAATAAATTAGTCTATATACATTACAGAGTATTATATACATGTATAATATACGTATGTATTTTGTACAATTATTTTTAAATTGTTATTTTTACAAAAAAATACCCCAATTTTATATTTTATTTATTTACAACATAGTTTTTGGTGTACAAAATAGTTTTTGTTTTATTTTTATTAGTTTTTGCTGGTATATAATAAATAGAGAAGGAATCATATATACATGTAGCATGTACAAGGGAGAGAGAATTTTATTTTATTTTTATTTTTATTTTTCTAATTTTTATTTTATTTTTAGAAATAAATACATGGAAGTAGAAAGGATATTTTATGTTTATTTTATCAAAATTAATTAATTTATTTACACCAATGATATGTACAATATAGAGTGGGCCCTATCTCTCTCTACTTGTTTTATTTGACGATCAGGCCAATGCTTGGCTCTCTCTTGGGGTTTGGGTCACTCTGTATTTATTCTACTTCCTTTTTCTTTTCCTTTATTCTTTTATTTTTTGCACAAATACATGCTAATTATGTAATATTAACACATGCATACATATTGCTAACTTATTATATTTACATGATGCTTTGCCAAGATAAATAGCTAAAATAAAAGAATAAAGAGCGATGATAAGGGATTCATCGCCCCCCTATACTTTAACTTTACCAGTCCCTTAGCAAACACTTTTTTGAAATAAAAGTGAAAAGAGAAAGAAAAGAAAAAGATGGACTCTAGGTTGATTATTAAACTTGTCTTCATTAAATTGGAGTATGGAGCTTAGTCAGACCTTTGGATTATTAATTTGTCTGAACCTTATTTGGACCTAGGTTTGAAACTCAACAGCCTCTAAGTCCCACAAATCTATGGTCAAGACTCCTCAATAATCCAGACATACACAAACTCTAATGACCATGAATCTTTTCTTGTACTGTGTAAGTGATATGTAGCCCCCCCACCTCAGAAATGGCAAAGTAACAACCCCCCTCAATAAGGTAACTCTAATGCCCTAGCCTGGCAGCTCTTTCCTCGAGTAGCGGGGTATTCCCTTCTAAGTTCAAGTTCAACCAGCTCAAGAAGAGGGGAAAGAAGAGAATGGATCATGACCAGTGTAACCATGTACCCTGGGAGCCCAACCAGTGTAGCTAAGTCTCCCTGCTGCAAGCTTCATGAGATGAGAATGGGTAACATAAGCTTTGCTTTATTTGGCTATATATACTCCGATGGGTATTTCATTTTCTATCATACCCACTACTTTTTTGGAGTTTTTCTTTTTTTTGAACATTTTTTTCCTTTTTCGATGTGCATATGTGCAACATATCTACATGGTGCAACATCTATACAGAAGGACTTTTTCCTCTTGAGCCAATAGACTATACCTCTTTTGAAGCATTATTGCAATCCACAACTCCTGTCTTTAAACCTCAACACCACCAGATCAAGTTGAGGCGCACTTCCTTCACTAAAAGAAGATGAGAGGTTCTGCCTAGAAGTACTACCCTCGTATGCTACCCCAAGCCAAAGGAAACTGCCTCCTCACCACCTCATCCGTAGAGAGCTATGTATAAGGTGTTGGTGCAAGTAAAGCCATTGTCTGTGAGAGTCATGTGTGTGTTGTTAAATGTTCTACTTAGGCTCATCAAGATGACATGGGATCATAGCCTAGTGGACTCAAAGAATTAAGTCACCAATGGATCTGAAAAGTCTCAACCCTAAGCCCTATAAGGTTCCTCTTAGAATTAAGTGGATTAACATCTTAACCAAGCTCCATTTCCCATTCTAATTTCAGGCTAGTTTAAATGTCAATCTATGATTCAAAAGAATGTACAAGTATATACATAAATCTTTTTATGCAAATTTTTGAAAATGTGCAAATTTTTTGAAAAATATTTGAATGTATGCATGGATGCAAAAGTTTTGCAATATATTTACATATTTTACACAAGGGTTTTTGTAAACTTTTTATTTTTTAAACATTTTACAAAAATTTTATAATATATACATAATTTTGATACCAAAATATTTACACCACTTTTTACAAACAAAATATTTTTACAAACATTTATACAAAAATATTTTTTGTACATAGCTATGTATGTGCAAGAAAGAATTTTATGTACAAGAAAATTTTTAAATATTTTACGATTTTTAGATAGAGGATTTTAGCCGTTTTATTTATTAACACACTCACACAAAGTACGAGTTATGGATAAAGTATATATGAAATATATACGACAACCCCTATACTTAGCTCGAACGATGTCCTCAAAGTGAATCAAGAGCGATGAAGCAAACATAACTCGTGCTTAGTATAGGACAGTGAAAAGGAATGCTATACTACAACAACGAATCAAAGAATAGAATGAAGAGGGCTCAGTGTTTCCCCTATACTTAAGATCAAGTATCCTAAGTATAGCAGTCTGTACATAAAGGGAAATCCGAGTGATAAAATGTACAGGATCTACCTCTCCTATACTTAGGGTAAAATATCCCTAAGTATAGGCAACAAAATAGAGGTAAAAAGAATCAAAAGAATAATCAAGAGTCTTACACCCCTATACTTAAGGTAAAGTGCACCCTAAGGATAGCATAATCATAAGATGTAGAAGGGGTGTTAGAGTAAAGAATGAGACACTATGGACATCTGGATCTATACAAGGCGAAAGACTATGATAATCAGGCATGAGGTGCAACTGATGTGAGTCAAAGACCACATCTCATGAAAAATGAATCGAGGCGACGTCAACGACCGACAACTCATGATCTAGATATGGTTTGAGGCGCTGACCGTTAACACAAAAGGTAGACTCAGATGGCATCTCAGATATGTCAATACTCCTATTGTCATGTACCTTTCGGACCAGGTATGGTCCCTTCCACTTGCTCTGCAATTTCCCTGGAAATAATCTAAGCCTGGCATCAAACAACCATACTCTCTGATCTGGCTCAAACTGCTTATGATTGATGTGACAATCATGCCATATTTCCAGTGCATGAATGTATATAAATTAGTGTAAGTTAGGCTATATGCAGAGTATTAGGCACCTAGGATTTTTTGGTGTCTGTGTCATTTTGTATGTATTATTTTGCCCTTATCTCCCCTACTTTATTCCTTTTCGACCCAGTCAATATTGACTTGCTCTCTGGGTCTATGACCAGTCAATATTCACCATACTTCCTTTATTTTTCTTTTCTCCTCTTTATTCATTTATTTTGTATTTAATATATGTATTTATGTACTATTTACAAACAACAATCAGTGTGTTAATTTTTACAAGTTAGCTATATTTACATGTATTTACCTAGGGATTTAAAGATAAAAAAAGGAATAAAGGTGAATGAATGAGTAATCATCAATAAACTTAGAGGAAGTTTGTGCAGGTCTACATACACATGAACTTCAGCATATGGCTATTGGGAAGTAAGACTAATGATGTAGTTTTTGTCATGATTCATGAAAGAGTCATGTCAGTTCTGGCTACATGAAGAAGGGAAAGTAGAAGTCCAAGTCGAAGAGTTACAATTCTAAGGACATCCGCAATTTCTGCAAGGAACCTGGACATTGGAAGTGTTAGCAATGTGAGCCCGAGGCGAACCATTCCTACAATAAATGTTATTGTAATAAATAATTTATCAATAAAAGTTATTGATTTTATTTCACTCCCTTTCTGATATTGAATGAATGAATGCACTATAAGGTCCCTCTGTACAATAAGGGTTATGTACCATGGCCAACTTGATAATCATACAGTTGTTGATTCATTGATTGAATCATAGAGGCTGATGCTTGGATGAATATCTAAGGAGTTAGATAGAGGACTCATCAAGCATCATCAATGATTGACAAGTAGTGATCTCCAATCTGAGGGGGAGATGGCAATCCCATCTCATTAGATTGATATCTGATCGACCTCTTGATGCAGGTCCTCTGCATGGGAATATTGATTCGGAGGTATCAGGTTAGTTGAGTCAATGAGTTGACTTAACGAGATCGAGATAACCAAAAGACCTATGATGAATGCTGTCACATCACAGGCAAACATCCTCTGACCAGAGACATATGTATTGCTATATGTCTGAGTATATACATTTGGCAGACCAATAGGTTGATGACCTAATCAAGGTCTATACACCGACGAGCTGGTGTACATGTAAGGGCATATGAGTAATACGATCTCTCAAAGGGATCATACATGTTCACTTGTAAACCGGGAGACATGAGCTCACTCATGAGGTATTGGGATTGACCAAATTCCATGCATGGTCGTCATGCTTTAGAAGCATGATATGAATTTGAAGGTAAGATATATGCTTTGTGAAAGCATATGATCTGTACCATATCCCAAGGACCAAGATTGAGAAACTTAATGATCAGACTATGAAGATGACAGTGTAAAAGTGATCTATATCTTCATGATGATCATGAGTCTTCCAGTATGCAGGATGTACAGGTATTAGGAATACCTGAAGGGTGATTTGATCATAAACGATTGTATAACCATGACGCTTCCATTCCTAGGGAGTGATGAAACAGGTCTGGATTTTAGTGACTCCTCTCATTAGAGAAGTGACCTAATCTTAGTCCATATATTGGACATTGGTCTGAATGAGATTCAGATGCAATGAGAAGATTAGGCTTACGGTCTTGATTTAATCAAGCATCTATGAGAGGTCCATGGGATCTGGATTTGAGATGTGATCTCAATATCCAAGTCACTATACGTGGAACAATACAATCGCCCTGTCCTTATCTCCAAGTATCTGAGGAGAAATAGCATTGTTCTTAAATGGTTTAAGAACAATTCCATAAGATCTAAGCAAAGAGAAGTTGATAATTAAATGTGATTTAATTATCAGGAAGTATGAAGAATTATCCAATATAATTAAATGTGATTTAATTATTATGGATAAGAATAATGTGGATAGTAATATCCGATTATTAATAATATGTTATAAATGTGATTTATAATATATTAGAGAGAGTTAAATATAATTTATATTAGTAGATTAATTATTAATGTGTATTGGATATATATTGTCTAATTAATTGAAAATATAAATTACATTTTGTTTTGGGTTGTGAATATGATTCACAATATTCCAATGTCAAGATTGCAATATTCTCAAAATTAATTTAGAATTATTTTGGTGAAATAAAATACCAACAAATTATTGTTGGAAAATTAAGTAGAGAGAAAATCAAGGAGATGTGCAATCTCATGGTAATCCATGAGATTGCCCTCCCTTTAGGAAAGGAGGGGCGACACCAATTTCCTTGTGGGATTGGTGGGCCGTCCCCCCCTTCGAAAGAGGAAGGTTGATCTCCCTTGTTCTCTCTCTCCTTATTTGATTGAATTTGGTATTAATATTTATTTGATTTATCAAATATATTTTATCAAAATTAAATCACAAGTTGTTGGCTTTTACCAACAACAATCTTGACCATTGGATTGACATAAATCAATCTCATCCATTGATTTTTTATGTCACATGGATTGAGATCCATGGATCCCAAAACCCTATAAATAGAGAGTCATACTTGGCTCTCTCTTTACATGCTATTGTAGCACACAACTCTCTCTCTCTTTCTTCATACTCGACGGCCCTCTCCCCCTCTCTTCTTGGTGTCCGTCCACCATACCCTTGGTGGAGAGAATCGTCGACGCCCGCGCCATCGTGATGCCGCTTCGACGCTCTGCGGTTCTTCGTCTACTTGGAGTGCTTCGCTCACGAAGGAGACGTTCGATCTCGTGCGACGAGATCAGGAGCAACCGCGCTTGGATCAACTTCTTGGATTGCGAGGACTACGCGGTTCATCCCCGCGCTCGCAAGCAATCTCTCTAACGATCGGACTTGAGACAGGAGGTCTCTTCTCTTAGAGACTCGATCAACCACTCTTCAAGAGGTATTGCATTATACTTGTTGTGGTTATAGATGAAATGATCCAAGAATTGTTCTTGGATCATGTGGTTTCATCGAATAAAAATTTTTAAATTCCGCTGCACCGAACAACTAGTACGACTAGTCGTTCTTCGTCGTATCTGATACGACGCTCACGCTTCCGTGATGCGCTTGAGGATTTCTCCATATCCTTCAAGTGGTATCAGAGCCTTAGGTCGACGGTTTCGAATAGTGATTCACTAACCGAGGACGACTTGGGTTCGTTAAGGTCGCGAAAGTTTTCATCGCATTTGATTTCACAGATCTGTTTAGTAAATAAATTCGGCACTGTTTAAATTGTTTAAACACGAATTTAATACTTGAATTTTGTTCCCCATTAAATAAGGAAACTGTAGGATCTGAGTTTGTGTAAATCGGATTTCGTATGCTCGAGATATGGTCGTTTTAATGAACATGTATGCACTGTTGCGGGAACTGTAAATCTGAACGTGATTAAAATGTTAATTACTTTTTAGACTTGCCTCAAAATACATGAAACATCACTTGATTTCTGTCCTAAATCAAATTAGCAAACTTTGGAAAATGACTTTGCTTAATTTGGATTTAAATTGATTGAGATATGCTAATTTTAGTAAGTAGTGGTCACTGCTGAAATTACTTTCGTAATCAAGAACCATGTGATTGTCAATTAAAGAAATTAATTGTTAATTTCGAGAAATAATTATGGAAAATATTTGAGAAATATTAGAAGATGATTATTTCCTTAATTGACTTGGCCCCAACCAATTAATTGATTAGATTTGATCTAAATCATAATTGGAAATACAATAATCAAACTCCTTACTTGAATAGGATTGGGAATTTGTCTAGCAAATTTCCTTATAATCAAAATTGTTTTGATTACTATATGGTATAATTTCGGTTGAAGAACCGATGATCATCTCAAGTACAAATTAAACAATTTGGCATTATCCTTTCCCGAGGCGGATATGGTGTCTAGTCGTTGATCGCTAGGGTAGCGGGTTGCAACGTATGTGGTCCGTCCCACTCCCGCCGGTACTGGCCATGACAGCGGGTAGGGTCGGGATAATGTCCGAGGGATTAAGATGTATTTCTAATTATTAAAATACGAATTAATACGTACTTTGAGAATAATACCATATATATTCAAGCATAAAATTAAGTTTGATTGATTGAATTGGATTGATAATTAATTTAATATGATTAAGTTAATTATATCTAATTGAGAATACTCTAATATGATTAGAGTTAATAATTCCCTTGAAGAATTAATTATATGAATGTGATTCATAGTAATTAATTAAATTTGAATAAGAGATAGAGGATCACATAAGTGACATCCATGGTCTCCCGTCAAGGCGAAGGGTTTCGTCGCCAGATATTATATGTGAGAGACGCCTGTCCGAAGTGACAGCTCCTGCATATGATCCATTTGGATCGGGCTCATCGCTTCTCGAAAGAGTAAGGACGTATGCGTAGTGACCCCAATATCGGGTCCTCATATTATTGGGGTGATATTGGATTGCGCATAGCGAGTTGTATTCCTGTTGACGGTTGGTTCAATTAATGATGAGTCAACATCACCTTAGCGGTGGTGGGCTCGGGTATTAAAGACCGAATTGGGAAATGCAAGTTGGACTTGCAAGGCGGAATGTGTTCCCGCTTCTCTTTATTGGAGTCATAGGTTCTCATATTATTGGGATGTGACAAAGATAAAGAGGAGATCCCAGTTCTTGCTTGAGATATATCGGTAAGTATATCTCCTACTTTGAAAGTGAATAAGGGAATAAACTTTCATAGTTGACATAGCAATATTAATTTGATTTAAAAATGCCTTGATCAAATATAACTTAATTGAATATTTTATATTCTAATATAGTGCATTCTCAATTTCAGAAAATGAAGGCCATGAACCCACTGAGCAGGCTTCTGGAGGTTAACCAGTTGACTGGATCAAATTACTCGGATTGGATCCGTAATTTGGAGCTTGTACTCTCGGCGGAGCGCATCAGCTATGTGCTCTCTAAAACCAAGCTTGAAAACCCTAAATCTAAGGAAGACAAAGCATATAATGACAAGTATGATGAAGATCATGTCTTGGCTAGATGCTACATCTTGGGTTCTCTCTCCAATGTTCTTCAAAAACAACATGTGGAGATGAGTACTTGCCAGGATATCATGCAGAATCTAAAAGATATGTTTGGTGATATTAACCGCACCCAGCGGTACAATGTTATGAAAGAACTGGTTCGCTGCAAGATGCAGGAAGGGACTTCGGTCCGTGAACACGTACTCAAAATGTTTGGGTACTTGTCAGAGCTGGAGACTCTGGGGGCGACGATGGATGCAGACATGCAATCCGATTTCATTCTACTGTCATTTCCCAAATCTTTCAATAACTTTGTGGTGTCATTCCACATGAATAAGCTGGAACTGACAAATGCTGGACTTCTTGCTGCATTAAAGTCTGCAGAAGACGTAATGAAGAAAGATGGTCCCACTGGCACTGCAATGGTTGCATAGGTTAGAGGGAAGCGCGGTCGGAAGCAAGGTTTTCGGAAGGGCCCGGCCCAGAAGAGAAAGAAGAAGGGACAAAGTGTTGGCTCATCTTCCAATGCATCTACTTTAATGGCGTCAAAGAAAACCGACGTCTGTCACCACTGCAAGAAGCCGGGGCACTGGAGGCGTAATTGCCCGGATTACCTGAAGTCGGCCGACAAAGGTAAAGCCCCAGCAGGTATGAAATCTACTTTTATCATTGAAACCAGCTTTCTCGTCAGACGAGAAGGAAGTTGAGCTGTTGATTCCGGTGCTTCTGTTAATGTATGCAATTTGTTGCATTTGTTTCAGGAAACTAGAAAACTTGAAGAAGGGGAGATAGTCATCCAGATGGGATCTGATGCAAGTGTTGCAGCAGTCACCGTCGGGACTTGCCGACTATCATTATCTAGTGGAAGAGTCCTATTACTTAAAGAGTGTCTTTATGTACCTGAAGTCAGAAGGAATTTAATATATGTATCTAAGCTAGTTAGAAGTGGATGTTCATTCCTATTTTGTAATAAATTAGTCATAAATCATTATGATAAATATATTGCAGAGGGTATTTTGACTTCTGGAGGACTCTATGAATTGTGCATTAATGAGCATGTCATGAATGTTACAACCACTAATAAAAATTCTAAAAGATCCAGGAGTGATATAAATCATTCAAACATGATTTGGCATCAAAGGCTTGGTCATTTATCTATTGATAGGATCAATAGATTGATAAAGGATGGACCTTTGGATTTTCTACAGGTTCAGTCTTTACATACCTGTGAACATTGTATTCGAGGTAAAATGACTAGGATGCCTTTCCGTAACAAGGTTACAAGATGTGAAGGTATTATTGACCTAATACATACTGATGTATGCGGTCCCTTCAGTACCGCGACTCGAAATGGATATCGATATTATTTGACGTTTATTGATAACCATTCACGATACGGGTTTATCTTCCTATTACGTCATAAGTCTGAAACCTTTGAAAAGTTCAAGGTTTTGGTCGAGAATCAAACCGATAGGAAGATTGAACGAATTCGATCTGATCGAGGTGGCGAGTACCTATCAGATGAATTTAAGGAATACCTTAAAGAGAATGGAATTTATTCCAATCTCACTCCTCCTGGAACTCCCCAACTTAATGGTGTTGCTGAAAGACGTAACAGAACCATCATGGATATGGTTCGTTCAATGATGAGCAAAGCACATTTACCACTTAGTTTCTGGGGATATGTAGTAGAGACTGCAATATATATCCTGAATAAGATTCCTAACAAATCTGTACCTAAGACTCCTCATGAGCTCTGGTATGGAACCAAACCTAGTGTTAATCACTTGAGGGTTTAGGGTTGCTTGGTCCATGCAAAGAATGTGGATGCAAGTAAGCTAGAATCTCGCTCTCGTGAGTGCTACTTCATTGGTTATGTTAAAAATGATATTGGATACCAACTCTATGACCCTGAGACCCAAAAGGTTTTTGTCTCTAGAGATGTGAAATTTCTGGAGGATGATTTCCTGAAAGGTCAAGACAAAAGTGAAGTAGAGGAACTCATTGAGTCCCCTGAGGACTCTGAGCTTCCTAAACCAGAAACTGAAGAGATAAACAAAGATGAAACACCCATACCTCTTCGAAATAGTTCGAGGGTGGTTGCACCACCTGAAAGGTATGGATTCCATGTGTCAGGTGAAACTGATAATGATCCTACTTCATTTGATGAAGCACTTGCGGATCATGACATGGATAGATGGATGCTAGCAATGAAGTCAGAAATTGACTCCATGCATAAGAATAATGTATGGACCCTAGAGGATCCACCTAAAGGGGTAAAACCCATTGGGTGCAAATGGATCTTCAAGAGAAAGAGGGGACCTGATGGGAAAGTAGAGACTTTCAAGGCACGACTCGTAGCCAAGGGCTACACACAGAGAGAAGGCATCGACTACGATGAGACATTCTCTCCTGTGGCTATGCTTAAATCCATCAGAGCATTGCTGGCTATAGCTGCATATCTTGACTACGACATCTGGCAGATGGACGCCAAGACGACTTTCCTCAATGGATACCTCGAGGAGGATATCTACATGGAGCAGCCCCAGGGCTTCATGACTGAGGATGGCAAAGTATGCAAGCTGAAGAAATACATCTATGGGCTCAAACAAGCTTCTCGTAGTTGGAACATCAAATTTGACGAAACCATAAAGAGTTATGATTTTGTGCAAAATTCTGATGAACCTTGTGTGTACAAAAAGCTTAGTGGGAGCGCCATTGTGTTCATCATGCTTTATGTAGATGACATCCTTATCATTGGGAATGATACAGGGATGATGACTAGTGTGAAGATTTGGCTGTCCCATACCTTTGAGATGAAAGATCTTGGAGAAGCTTCTTACATCTTGGGTCTGAAGCTGTTCAGAAACTGAGAAAAGAGGATATTGGGATTGTCACAACAAGGATACATTAAGAAGATTCTTAAACGATTCCGTATGGATAGTTCCAAGAAAGGATTCCTACCCTTAAGACATGGTATCCACCCGTCTAAAGGAATGGCTCCTCAAACTGTTGAGGAAAAGAAGGCCATGGCTGGATGTCCTTATGCATCAGCTGTAGGAAACTTAATGTATGCCATGATGTGTACTAGGCCAGATATCTGCCATGCAGTGGGAGTGGTAAGTCGTTACCAATCCTGCTATGGAGAACAATACTGGAATGCAGTAAAGAACATATTCAAATATCTAAGACGGACGCAAGATTACATCTTGGTCTATGGTGATGGTGATCTCCAAGTCTTGGGATATACAGATTCTGACTTCCAATCAGATATTGATGATCGAAAGTCGACATCAGGGTTTGTGTTCCTGTTGAACGGTGGTGCTGTGAGCTGGAGAAGCAACATCAGATTCAACAACAGAAGCCGAATACATTGCCGCATCGGATGCTGCAAAGGAGGCGGTGTGGTTGCGCAAGTTCGTTCAGGAGCTTGACGTAGTTTCCTCTGATACTCCCATCCTGCTACTTTGTGATAACACGGGAGCCATTGCCCAGGCGAAGGAACCCAGATGGCATCAGAAGAGCAAGTACGCAGAAAGGAAATACCACATCATTCGGGAGATTCAAAAGCGTGGTGACATCATCATCACCAAGGTGGCCTCCGCCGACAACGTTGATGATCCTCTTACCAAACCTTTGACACAGAAGGTTTTTGACCAGCACGTAATGAGTATGGGTTTAAGGATTGTTCCTGAATGGTTCTGAGGGCTAGTGGGAGATTGTTAGCAATGTAAGGCCCGAGGCGAACCATTCCTACAATAAATGTTATTGTAATAAATAATTTATCAATAAAAGTTATTGATTTTGTTTCACTCCCTTTCTGATATTGAATGAATGAATGCACTATAAGGTCCCTCTGTACAATAAGGGTTATGTACCATGGCCAACTTGACAATCATACAACTATTGATTCATTGATTGAATCATAGAGGCTGATGCTTGGATGAATATCTAAGGAGTTAGATAGAGGACTCACCAAGCATCATCAATGATTGACAAGTAGTGATCTCCAGTCTGAGTGGGAGATGGCAATCCCATTTCATAGATTGATATCTGATCGACCTCTTGATGCAGGTCCTCTGCATGGGAATATTGATTCGGAGGTATCGGGTTAGTTGAGTCAATGAGTTGACTTAACGAGATCGAGATAACCAAAAGACCTATGATGAATGTTGTCACATCACAGGCAAACATCCTCTGACCAGAGACAGATGTATTGCTATATGTCTGAGTATATACATTTGGTAGACCAAAAGGTTGATGACCTAATCAAGGTCCATACACCGACGAGCTGGTGTACATGTAAGGGCATATGAGTAATGCGATCTCTCAAAGGGATCATACAGGTTCACTTGTGAACCGGGAGACATGACCTCACTCATGAGGTATTTGGATTGACCAAATTCCATGCATGGTCATCATGCTTTAGAAGCATGATATGAATTTGAAGGTAAGATATATGCTTTGTGAAAGTATATGATCTGTACCATATCCCAAGGACCAAGATTGAGAAACTTAATGATCAGACTATGAAGATGACAGTGTAAAAGTGATCTATATCTTCATGATGATCATGAGTCTTCCAGTATGCAGGATGTACATGTATTAGGAATACCTGAAGGGTGATTTGATCATAGACGATTGTATAACCATGACGCTTCCATTCCTAGGAGTGATGAAACATGTCTGGATTTTAGTGACTCCTCTCATTAGAGAAGTGACCTAATCTTAGTCCATATATTGGACATTGGTCTGAATGAGATTCAGATGCAATGAGAAGATTAGGCTTACGGTCTTGATTTAATCAAGCATCTATGAGAGGTCCATGGGATCTGGATTTGAGATGTGATCTTAATATCCAAGTCACTATATGTGGAACAATACAATCGCCCTGTCCTTATCTCCAAGTATCTGAGGAGAAATAGCATTGTTCTTAAATGGTTTAAGAATAATTCCATAAGATCCAAGCAAAGAGAAGTTGATAATTAAATATGATTTAATTATCAGGATGTATGAAGAATTATCCAATATAATTAAATATGATTTAATTATTATGGATAAGAATAATGTGGATAGCAATATCCAATTATTCATAATATGTTATAAATGTGGTTTATAATATATTAGAGAGAGTTAAATATAATTTATATTAGTAGATTAATTATTAATGTGTATTGGATATACATTGTCTAATTAATTGAAAATATAAATTACATTTTGTTTTGGGTTGTGAATATGATTCACAATATTCCAATGTCAAGATTGCAATATTCCCAAAATTAATTGAGAATTATTTTGGTGAATTAAAATACCAACAAATTATTGTTGGAAAATTAAGTAGAGAGAAAATCAAGGAGATGTGCAATCTCATGGTAATCCATGAGATTGCCCTCCCTTTAGGAAAGGAGGGGGCGGCACCAATTTCCTTGTGGGATTGGTGGGCCGTCCCCCCCTTCCAAAGAGGAAGGTTGATCTCCCTTGTTCTCTCTCTCCTTATTTGATTGATTTAATTTAGTATTAATATTTATTTGATTTATCAAATATATTTTATCAAAATTAAATCACAAGTTGTTGGCTTTTACCAACAACAATCTTGACCATTGGATTGACATAAATCAATCTCATCCATTGATTTTTTATGTCACATGGATTGAGATCCATGGATCCCAAACCCTATAAATAGAGAGGCATACTTGGCTCTCTCTTTACATGCTATTGTAGCACACAACTCTCTCTCTCTCTTTCTTCATACTCGACATCCCTCTCCCCCTCTCTTCTTGGTGGCCGTCCACCATACCCTTGGTGGAGAGAATCGTCGACGCCCGCGCCATCGTGCTGCCGCTTCGACGCTCTGCGGTTCTTCGTCTACTTGGAGTGCTTCGCTCACGAAGGAGACGTTCGATCTCGTGCGACGAGATCAGGAGCAACCGCGCTTGGATCAACTTCTTGGATTGTGAGGACTACGCGGTTCATCCCCGCGCTCGCAAGCAATCTCTCCGACGATCGGACTTGAGATAGGAGGTCTCTTCTCTTAGAGACTCGATCAACCACGCTTCAAGAGGTATTGCATTATACTTGTTGTGGTTATAGATGAAATGATCCGAGAATTGTTCTTGGATCATGTGGTTTCATCGAATAAAAATTTTTAAATTCCGCTGCACCGAACGACTAGTACGACTAGTCGTTCTTCGTCGTATCTGATACGACGCTCACGCTTCCGTGATGCGCTTGAGGATTTCTCCATATCCTTCAAGAAGAAGGAGTGCCCAGAGAAGAAATGCAAGGCCATATTTGCTGTTGTGGCTCAGGGAGGCGTAGATTCCAAGGTTGATTTGGTTCTCACCATCACAGATCAGAAGACATCGGATAACACATGGGTTCCTTATTCAGGTTGTTCATACCATGTGACTCCCAGTGAAGATTGGTTTTGTACTTATGAGAAGATATATGGTGGAAATGTCATCATGGAGAATGAAGCATCATTCAAGATTGAAGGAATCGGCTCTCTAAAGATCAAGATGTGTGATGGAATCGCGAAGACGGTGACAAAAGTACACCATGTTTCTGATATGAGAAAGAACTTGATATCCATTGGAGTATTAAATATTAAAGGATATAGGTATATCACTGAAGGTGTAGTTATGAAGGTTGGCAAAATCAGGTAGTTGTAATTAAGGGAAACAAGCAGAAGACCTTGTACGTCATGCATGGGTCTACAGTTATAGGTTTTGTTGCAGTGATGTCCCAAGACGTGAGATCAGAGTCAAAATTATGGCATATATGACATGGACAGATTAATCATATGGGGATGGATATCCTCGGTAAGAAGGGTCTCACTGGGGATCTCAATGGAGCTAGAGTTCCGTGAGCATTGCGTGCTTGGGATACAACGCATGAAACAATTCAGTAATGCTATTCACAGGACAAAAGAGATGGGTGACTACATCTGATTATTGGAGCCCTTCACAAGTCCCATGTTTAGGAGGTTGTAGGTATTTTCTGTCTATTATTGATGATTACTCCATGATGGTTTGGATACACACGATAAAGCATTTTCGTATAGATATCGGGCTTGAGTTTTCTTCATTATAATTCAATGAGTTCTGCAAGGAGGAGGGTGTTGCGAGACACTACACCATTAGAGATATGCCATAGCAAAACGAGGTTGCAGAACGAATGAACATGATGCTTCTGAAGAGAGCAAGGTGCATACTCTCTAATGCTGGACTTAGTAGAGCATTTCTAGGCTGAAGCTGTGAATACAGTTTGTTACTTGGTGAATCGGAGTCCTGTACCCACTATTGACTACAAAACATCATGGAGATATGGCCTAGCAAACATGCCGATTATTTAGTTTTATGAATCTTTGATTGTGTTGCATATTATCATGTTAGTGAAGGAAAGTTGGAACCAAGGGCGAAAGAAAGGGGTGCTTACATGATATGGTACATGATTGAAGAGGTATAGAATCTAATCCCCTTCTAGGCATAAAGTTATTGTTAGAAGAAATTTTACATTTGATGAGAATTCCATGCTTTCACTAGAGTAGTGAGTCTGGCGATGCCGAGACAAGTGATGATGTGCATATGACATGTAGTGTTTGAATTGACACCAAGCAGAGATCACTCAATTTATTACACAACTCCTTTGATTATGAACAACCTGAAGATGAGAAATTAAAGGAGAGGAAACCTAGTGTTGCTACTGATTATCCCCGTAGAGAGATACATCCGCCACAGATATATGATTTTGAAGACATGGTTGGGTTTGCACTACATGTTACGAAGGAGACAGAGTTACAAAGACCTCTACTTACAGTTAGGCCACAACTGGGACAAAATATGAGCAGTGGATTGCCGCTATAGGTAGATAGAGTCGCTTTACAAGAATCATAAATGGGATCTTGTCAAGTTGTCAAAGTGGAGGAAGGTTGTTTGAAGCAAATGGATTTTCAAGAAAAAGACAAGAATCTCAGTCAATGAAGGCATTAAATACAAGGCACACATAGTTGCGAAGGATTACAACTATGAGGAAGGTGTGGATTACAATGAGATATCTGATGAATCTCGTATTCATCATGCTAAAAACTCCTTATTAAAATCCCTGCTTAAACTAACCAATAAAAATATCCTCCAATTCTCTATTTTTATCTTGTACTATATTGTCTATATTTAACCTTAATTATTTGTACTTAATTGCCCTCATTTTTCTGTAATTATTTTATCACTCAAAACCCCCTAAAAATTAGATAGATAACTTGTCTATAATTCACTGACCTTTAAAACCACTAAAAAAACAACTCAAAACCACAAAATCGGTGTTTTTATCCCCTTAAAAATACCCCCAAAAATAGTTTTTGTACAAATGACCTCTGTTGGCTTTTTGACCAACATGAAAGTTGTAGATCTCGTCGAGACGAACAACTTTCATGTTTTGACTTTTTCCAAATTCGGCCCCTAACTATTTCTTTTCTAATTTCTTTTGTAATTATTCTTTGCATTATTCTGATTGGGCCACGTGGCGCCCCCTGGGCCGCCCACGTGGCCCGCTCATCCTCTCGCCACCCGGCGACCTCCGCGGCCGTTGGATCTCCTCAATCCCGCCTGCATCTGAGCCATCCATCCCGCCTCAACACCAGCCCTCGGATCCACTCCCAGATCAGATCTAAGCCACCCGCTCCCGCCTATTTCTCCACCGTTTGATCATGCGCCCATCCTACGCCTCCTCCAAAAGCCACGTCACCCAGTTACCCCACACCGTTAGATCCCCCCTTCCTTTCATCGTGGCCCCCCATCAGCGCCCTCATCAAAGCCGTTGGATCACTAGATCCAACGGCTGCCACCCATCGTCTACCTCCAGACGCCCCCTTACCCAGCCGTTACATCACGTGAAACCCCTGCCCCCTTCCTATTTTGGAAGGTGACTCCTGCCACCTCTCCTCCTCAAAACGCCACCCCATGTAGCCCGTTGAACCACCATCCTCGCGTAACCTCTAAACCTCCGCGCCATTACACCCAACCATCATTATCTCCACTCGAAAACGCCTTCTTCCCTCTGTAACGTCAGCCTCCGCCTCCTATAAATCTCCTTCGTCCGCCACCGTCATTACGGATCCACCACTCTTGGGGCTTCGGCCAAGTCTCCGGCCCTCCGGTGACAGCGGAGGAGCCCCTTGAATGGAGGCGAAGTCAGCCGAAGCCTCGGTGAGATCCGTGGCCTCCGGCCACGTAGCGATCCCCCCATCATGCGCCGCCGAGCACCGGGGAACGGTCGCCCCCGACGTGCGAAGACCCGGGATTCCATTGAAGCCCAGCCCAGACCTCCTCCTCCACCAACTCCTCGCTCCGGCGAGGAGATTTTTTTTCTCATATTTTTCTTCGAATTTCGCCACTCAGCCACGACCGATTCACCCTCATCTGATCTCCCCATCAGCTCCTCCCATCCACCCCGACCCTCGCCGACCACTCTCCCTTCTCCAGAACCCCCTACCACCACGACCCACCTCCTCCTCCATCTCGCCGGAGAAGGAGACCCCGGGCCCCCGCTTCCAGCCATCCCACGGCCCTCAGCTCACTCACAAACCCTCACGCGCACGCTTCGGCTATGCTTTTAACGATTTGCAGGTTCATTGGCCGGAGTTCAGACCGGAGCATCTTCACGATCTTCTCCTCCGGCGACGCTTCTTCAACTCGCAGCTCCGATCATCCTTGGAACTTCGCCGGAGTGCCATCATCTTCGCAGCGCCCTCAGCTAACTTCTCCGACCATCAGGCGTGTCTGCGGTAGGCGGCGGAGCTCTATCGACCTCGCCGGAGCCCCGCCTACTCCGGTGGGTCGCGGAGGAAGAAGGTGGTACAGCCTCCGTCCGATCCTCCTGATCGGACGACCGAGATATAGACGCGTGGCAGCCCGAGCCTCCCCTCCAGACCAATAGGCTCAGGTCATCCGAGCTTCAATCCGAACCACAGAACAGATGACACGTGGACCCGAGCCTCAGCCAGCCTCCCGGGCCTAAGCCCTCACGTGCACCGCACGTGAGGCCTGGGTAATTTGGGATAAAGACCCTAGAGTTTATTGGAATTGCTGAATGGTCCTTCAGGCGCGTGCGTCACGTGCGCGCCTGGGGTAATTTACAGGGGGGCCCTCGAAGTTTTCCAAAATCATTTGATGATCGCAAAATTCGCCTCGATAATAAATATATCTTAAGTCGTAGTATAGGAGGCGAATTTTGTTCAGCAAAAACCACAGTCTTTGAATGCTGTGGAATATTTGTGCTTGGCAAGTGTACCAAGGTCGAACACAGGGACACAGCTGCTTAATTATGGCTTTTGAATATTGATTCTTGAAGTTCAATGTCAATTAATTCTAATTTCAGGTCCATATGCAAATTATGAAGCGCTAAGCTATTTACAAGGTAATGCCATGATGCATGCATTTTTTTAGACATTTTTATGCGAGTTAAAGTGATGCATGTGCAAATAATGCAATAGAATATGCATGATGATTCAAATGTTACAATTATACCCTAAAATATGAGCAACACAATATAGAATGAAGTTAGAGCCATTTTGAACACATCATTAAAAATCGGTCATTAAATCAAGCAGACAAGTATAGCAAAGTCCCATTTTTGACATGAAAAATCACTTAATTTAAAACATTATCAAATGAGACAAATAAGTATGCTAGATTGTAGAGGACAGAACAAGGATCAAAACGACACTAAAATCATGCAATTTGGACCTACGATGCTCAAGTTATGCTAAAAATAGTTCAAGGGCATAATTGTAATAAAAATGCAATAAAATAAAGGGATAAATATTGCATTTAGGTCCCTCGAGGGACCTAGATGCAAAAAAGAAAAACCGCCTTGGCCTGGATGATATTTTCCCATATGCGTGGGGGCCTTATTGTAATTTTGGAAAACTTCGAGGGCCCCCCTGTAAATTACCCCAGGCGCGCACGTGACGCACGCGCCTGGAGGACCATTCAGCAATTCCAATAAACTCCGGGGTCTTTATCCCAAATTACCCAGGCCTCACGTGCGGTGCACGTGAGGGCCCAGGCTTGGGAGGCTGGCTGAGGCTCGGATCCACGTGTCATCTGTTCTGTGGTTCGGATTGAAGCTCGGATGACCCGAGCCTATTGGTCTGGAGGGGAGGCTCGGGCTGCCACGCGTCTATATCTCGACCGTCCGATCAGGAGGATCGGACGGAGGCTGTACCACCTTCTTCCTCCGCGACCCACCGGAGTAGGCGGGGCTCCGGCGAGGTCGATAGAGCTCCGCCGCCTACCGCAGACACGCCTGATGGTCGGAGAAGTTAGCTGAGGGCGCTGCGAAGATGATGGCACTCCGGCGAAGTTCCAAGGACGATCGGAGCTGCGAGTTGAAGAAGCGTCGCCGGAGGAGAAGATCGTGAAGATGCTCCGGTCTGAACTCCGGCCAATGAACCTGCAAATCGTTAAAAGCATAGCCGAAGCGTGCGCGTGAGGGTTTGTGAGTGAGCTGAGGGCCGTGGGATGGCTGGAAGCGGGGGCCCGGGGTCTCCTTCTCCGGCGAGATGGAGGAGGAGGTGGGTCGTGGTGGTAGGGGGTTCTGGAGAAGGGAGAGTGGTCGGCGAGGGTCGGGGTGGATGGGCGGAGCTGATGGGGAGATCAGATGAGGGTGAATCGGTCGTGGCTGAGTGGCGAAATTCGAAGAAAAATATGAGAAAAAAAATCTCCTCGCCGGAGCAAGGAGTTGGTGGAGGAGGAGGTCTGGGCTGGGCTTCAATGGAAGCCCGGGTCTTCGCACGTCGGGGGCGACCGTTCCCCGGTGCTCGGCGGCGCATGATGGGGGGACCGCTACGTGGCCGGAGGCCACGGATCTCACCGAGGCTTCGGCTGACTTCGCCTCCATTCAAGGGGCTCCTCCGCTGTCACCGGAGGGCCGGAGACTTGGCCGAAGCCCCAAGAGTGGTGGATCCGCAATGACGGTGGCGGACGAAGGAGATTTATAGGAGGCGGAGGCTGACGTTACAGAGGGAAGAGGGCGTTTTCGAGTGGCGATAATGATGGTTGGGTGTAATGGCGCGGAGGTTTATAGGTTACGCGAGGATGGTGGTTCAACGGGCTACATGGGGTGGCGTTTTGAGGAGGAGAGGTGGCAGGAGTCACCTTCCAAAATAGGAAGGGGGCAGGGGTTTCACGTGATGTAACGGCTGGGTAAGGGGGCGTCTGGAGGTAGACGATGGGTGGCAGCCGTTGGATCTAGTGATCCAACGGCTTTGATGAGGGCGCTGATGGGGGGCCACGATGAAAGGAAGGGGGGATCTAACGGTGTGGGGTAACTGGGTGACGTGGCTTTTGGAGGAGGCGTAGGATGGGCGCATGATCAAACGGTGGAGAAATAGGCGGGAGCGGGTGGCTTAGATCTGATCTGGGAGTGGATCCGAGGGCTGGTGTTGAGGCGGGATGGATGGCTCGGATGCAGGCGGGATTGAGGAGATCCAACGGCCGCGGAGGTCGCCGGGTGGCGAGAGGATGAGCGGGCCACGTGGGCGGCCCAGGGGGCGCCACGTGGCCCAATCAGAATAATGCAAAGAATAATTACAAAAGAAATTAGAAAAGAAATAGTTAGGGGCCGAATTTGGAAAAAGTCAAAACATGAAAGTTGTTCGTCTCGACGAGATCTACAACTTTCATGTTGGTCAAAAAGCCAACAGAGGTCATCTGTACAAAAACTATTTTTGGGGGTATTTTTAAGGGGATAAAAACACCGATTTTGTGGTTTTGAGTTGTTTTTGTATTTTTTAGTGGTTTTAAAGGTCAGTGAATTATAGACAAGTTATCTATCTAATTTTTAGGGGTTTTTGAGTGATAAAATAATTACAGAAAAATGAGGGCAATTAAGTACAAATAATTAAGGTTAAATATAGACAATATAGTACAAGATAAAAATAGAGAATTGGAGGATATTTTTATTGGTTTGTTTAAGCAGGGATTTTAATAAGGAGTTTTTAGCATGATGAATACGAGATTCATCATACCCCTATACTTAAACCATGCTCGTCCTCGAGCATCTAAAGAATGAAGGAGTCGGATTAATTCCTGACAGTGCGTGTGAAAAATTCAAGGCTTGATCTTTCGAAGACCCTTGACCTGAGTGATCCTAAAATTCTGGGTTTATCCAAGCCTTAGTCAGAAGGAATCCAACTTCTCTGGTTATCAGACTCTCTTTTTGTACATATAATATAAGGATATGACATTTAGTGTACTGCATTTCATGAGAGCCGAGTCGATGCATCACCCAAAGTTCCAGTCCCAAAGACTCTCCTCTAGACCTAATCCTTAATACTAGGGAAGAAGTCTACTCTTGCTTCAGTCAACCATCTCTTTAGTTTGTCAGACTTTGAAATGTAGATGGACGGCCAGATGATGGAGGGACATGGGATTGTGTCTAATTTTCTCACCCTCACATTGGAACAAGGGGCCTCTCGAGTGCCTTTTACTCAACACATGTATATTAATACTTTGTTGATCAATGTGTCCGTCAAGAGAGTTGGAGTCGTCTGCACTTGTTTTTCTGGGAGTACACCGGGGTGTGTCTTTTCTGAGTATCTAAGATACCTTCGACACCCAGACTTGTATCGCTTACGATGTAGGGCCCTTTTTGTGGTGTCAGCCCGACTCCTTGGTCCTAATTAGCGCTTGGTCCAAGTGGACACTTTGAAAATGTTTGGGAGCGCTCGCCATTGGTGGAAGCTCATTTGGAATTTGTCTTTGGATTTAGAGCTTTTCTTTGACATTTCATTTCTTTTGTTGGCTAGCTCCACTGCTTTTACCAAGAGATTGGCGCACACTGATTAACAAGTCTCTTTAGGTTTCATCACACCCTGGCACTTTTAGGTAAATATCAAGAGATAGCATATGAATCTTGTTCACATACTGGCTAGGGTTTTGCTGACACTCAAGTTTTCTGAAGCCTTCATTAACTTTATCCCATCCTCGAATATCATTAGATTGGGTCTAAACTCAATTCTCTGGTCCTAGTTCCTTAAGTGATATCTCATCTCAGCTCATCAATCATGCAGTTGTGGAAGTGACTGTGCTGATCATATTTTCTTGAAAGTAGAGATTAAGAGTGCAATATAGCACTCAAATCTTTCAAACCAGAGGAGTGTGGATATTTAAGTCATGAAAACCCTAATGACTAAGGCATGTTAACTCAGACTCTCAAGATCTCAGAGATCCAGTGTCCTTAAAATCCTCAAGCCTTGAGTGAATGTGAAAGTGTCAGGAATACACCAACTCCAAGGATTAGTGATTTTTTTTAACAGGAATATTTACAAAAACTAAACCCTCAATTTTTAATTTTTACAGGTTTTTACTCAGTTCACTAGTTTACCAAACCCAGCCCGAAAAATAAAAATTAAAAAACGCGAGCTAAGGCTAAAGTAATATACAATAATATACGGTATACCCCCCTATACTTAAAATTTGCTATGTCCTCATAGCACAAGTGCCATGAAGCCAAGGCTCGGTTCAAGTACATGGAGATATAGCGGAACTGAGGAGGAGAGTCCCCCTATACTAAGGCCAAAATTGCCCTAAGTACAAGAAGACGGGACGAGGGAAGGAAGATCAGGCAGGTCCCCCCTATACTTAGGCTACAAATAGCCTGAGTAAGGTTTGCGTTTAGGGGGGGAGGGGGGGTTCTATGATACAAGGGAGAGGGGGAGGGGGTTCGTGAAGAGTAGATATACACAGAGAGAGAGAGAGAGAGATAGAGTGAAATATACAGGGGAAGGGTGGGGGTGAATATGTGCAGTGTAGGTGTGTGTGTGTGTGCAGGGGGGATTTTTTTTTTTGAATACAATATGCAAGACTGAAAAAGAAATATGCAGATGCAAGCTTTCTCTCTCTCTTTTTTTTACAACATGCAATGCAAGTAGACTGATAAAAATCCTAGCATTTCTTCACGGCTTCTTTTGCGGCCTCTTCAGCGGAAGCTCCCGACTTCGCGCCTCCATGATGATCAGGCGTCCCCGGTTACCATGGGCCCTGCCACAAAAGAAAAAAAAGTTAGAAACTCAAAGAAATTAAATCAGCAAGAAATGATGCATGAAATGAGGACCTAAAAATTTTTGAAATAAATAAATCAAATCCAAAAAATTAAGCAAAGCCGTGTCCCCGACAACGGCACCATTTGATGATCGCAAAATTCGCCTCGATAATAAATATATCTTAAGTCGTAGTATAGGAGGCGAATTTTGTTCAGCAAAAACCACCGTCTTTGAATGCTGTGGAATATTTGTGCTTGGCAAGTGTACCAAGGTCGAACACAGGGACACAGCTGCTTAATTATGGCTTTTGAATATTGATTCTTGAAGTTCAATGTCAATTAATTCTCATTTTCAGGTCCATATGCAAATTATGAAGCGCTAAGCTATTTACAAGGTAATGCCATGATGCATGCATTTTTTTAGACATTTTTATGCGAGTTAAAGTGATGCATGTGCAAATAATGCAATAGAATATGCATGATGATTCAAATGTTACAATTATACCCTAAAATATGAGCAACACAATATAGAATGAAGTTAGAGCCATTTTGAACACATCATTAAAAATCGGTCATTAAATCAAGCAGACAAGTATAGCAAAGTCCCATTTTTGACATGAAAAATCACTTAATTTAAAACATTGTCAAATGAGACAAATAAGTATGCTAGATTGTAGAGGACAAAACAAGGATCAAAACGACACTAAAATCATGCAATTTGGACCTACGATGCTCAAGTTATGCTAAAAATAGTTCAAGGGCATAATTGTAATAAAAATGCAATAAAATAAAGGGATAAATATTGCATTTAGGTCCCTCGAGGGACCTAGATGCAAAAAAGAAAAACTGCCTGGGCCTGGATGATATTTTCCCATATGCGTGGGGGCCTTATTATAATTTTGGAAAACTTCGAGGGCCCCCCTGTAAATTACCCCAGGCGCGCACGTGACGCACGCGCCTGGAGGACCATTCAGCAATTCCAATAAACTCTGGGGTCTTTATCCCAAATTACGCAGGCCTCACGTGCGGTGCACGTGAGGGCCCAGGCTCGGGAGGCTGGCTGAGGCTCGGGTCCACGTGTCATCTGTTCTGTGGTTCGGATTGAAGCTCGGATGACCCGAACCTATTGGTCTGGAGGGGAGGCTCGGGCTGCCACACGTCTATATCTCGACCGTCCGATCAGGAGGATCGGACGGAGGCTGTACCACCTTCTTCCTCCGCGACCCACCGGAGTAGGCGGGGCTCCGGCGAGGTCGATAGAGCTCCGCCGCCTACCGCAGACATGCCTGATGGTCGGAGAAGTTAGCTGAGGGCGCTGCGAAGATGATGGCACTCCGGCGAAGTTCCAAGGATGATCGGAGTTGCGAGTTGAAGAAGCATCGCCGGAGGAGAAGATCGTGAAGATGCTCCGGTCTGAACTCCGGCCAATGAACCTGCAAATCGTTAAAAGCATAGCCGAAGCGTGCGCGTGAGGGTTTGTGAGTGAGCTGAGGGCCGTGGGATGGCTGGAAGCGGGGGCCCGGGGTCTCCTTCTCCGGCGAGATGGAGGAGGAGGTGGGTCGTGGTGGTAGGGGGTTCTGGAGAAGGGAGAGTGGTCGGCGAGGGTCGGGGTGGATGGGCGGAGCTGATGGGGAGATCAGATGAGGGTGAATCGGTCGTGGCTGAGTGGCGAAATTCGAAGAAAAATATGAGAAAAAAAATCTCCTCGCCGGAGCGAGGAGTTGGTGGAGGAGGAGGTCTGGGCTGGGCTTCAATGGAAGCCCGGGTCTTCGCACGTCGGGGGCGACCGTTCCCCGGTGCTCGGCGGCGCATGATGGGGGGACCGCTACGTGGCCGGAGGCCACGGATCTCACCGAGGCTTCGGCCGACTTCGCCTCCATTCAAGGGGCTCCTCCGCTGTCACCGGAGGGCCGGAGACTTGGCCGAAGCCCCAAGAGTGGTGGATCCGCAATGACGGTGGCGAACGAAGGAGATTTATAGGAGGCGGAGGCTGACGTTACAGAGGGAAGAAGGCGTTTTCGAGTGGCGATAATGATGGTTGGGTGTAATGGCGCGGAGGTTTAGAGGTTACGCGAGGATGGTGGTTCAACGAGCTACATGGGGTGGCGTTTTGAGGAGGAGAGGTGGCAGGAGTCACCTTCCAAAATAGGAAGGGGGCAGGGGTTTCACGTGATGTAACGGCTGGGTAAGGGGGCGTCTGGAGGTAGACGATGGGTGGCAGCCGTTGGATCTAGTGATCCAACGGCTTTGATGAGGGCGCTGATGGGGGGCCACGATGAAAGGAAGGGGGGATCTAACGGTGTGGGGTAACTGGGTGACGTGGCTTTTGGAGGAGGCGTAGGATGGGCGCATGATCAAACGGTGGAGAAATAGGCGGGAGCGGGTGGCTTAGATCTGATCTGGGAGTGGATCCGAGGGCTGGTGTTGAGGCGGGATGGATGGCTCAGATGCAGGCGGGATTGAGGAGATCCAACGGCCGCGGAGGTCGCCGGGTGGCGAGAGGATGAGCGGGCCACGTGGGCGGCCCAGGGGGCGCCACGTGGCCCAATCAGAATAATGCAAAGAATAATTACAAAAGAAATTAGAAAAGAAATAGTTAGGGGCCGAATTTGGAAAAAGTCAAAACATGAAAGTTGTTCGTCTCGACGAGATCTACAACTTTCATGTTGGTCAAAAAGCCAACAGAGGTCATCTGTACAAAAACTATTTTTGGGGGTATTTTTAAGGGGATAAAAACACCGATTTTGTGGTTTTGAGTTGTTTTTGTATTTTTTAGTGGTTTTAAAGGTCAGTGAATTATAGACAAGTTATCTATCTAATTTTTAGGGGATTTTGAGTGATAAAATAATTACAGAAAAATGAGGGCAATTAAGTACAAATAATTAAGGTTAAATATAGACAATATAGTACAAGATAAAAATAGAGAATTGGAGGATATTTTTATTGGTTCGTTTAAGCAGGGATTTTAATAAGGAGTTTTTAGCATGATGAATACGAGATTCATCATACCCCTATAATTAAACCATGCTCGTCCTCGAGCATCTAAAGAATGAAGGAGTCGGATTAATTCCTGACAGTGCGTGTGAAAAATTCAAGGCTTGATCTTTCGAAGACCCTTGACCTGAGTGATCCTAAAATTCTGGGTTTATCCAAGCCTTAGTCAGAAGGAATCCAACTTCTCTGATTATCAGACTCTCTTTTTGTACATATAATATAAGGATATGACATTTAGTGTACTGCATTTCATGAGAGCCGAGTCGATGCATCACCCAAAGTTCCAGTCCCAAAGACTCTCCTCTAGACCTAATCCTCAATACTAGGGAAGAAGTCTACTATTGCTTCAGTCAACCATCTCTTTAGTTTGTCAGACTTTGAAATGTAGATGGACGGCCAGATGATGGAGGGACATGGGATTGTGTCTAATTTTCTCACCCTCACATTGGAACAAGGGGCCTCTCGAGTGCCTTTTACTCAACACATGTATATTAATACTTTGTTGATCAATGTGTCCGTCAAGAGAGTTGGAGTCGTCTGCACTTGTTTTTCTGGGAGTACACCGGGGTGTGTCTTTTCTGAGTATCTAAGATACCTTCGACACCCAGACTTGTATCGCTTACGATGCAGGGCCCTTTTTGTGGTGTCAGCCCGACTCCTTGGTCCTAATTAGCGCTTGGTCCAAGTGGACACTTTGAAAATGTTTGGGAGCGCTCGCCATTGGTGGAAGCTCATTTGGAATTTGTCTTTGGATTTAGAGCTTTTCTTTGACATTTCATTTCTTTTGTTGGCTAGCTCCACTGCTTTTACCAAGAGATTGGCGCACACTGATTAACAAGTCTCTTTAGGTTTCATCACACCCTGGCACTTTTAGGTAAATATCAAGAGATAGCATATGAATCTTGTTCACATACTGGCTAGGGTTTTGCTGACACTCAGGTTTTCTGAAGCCTTCATTAACTTTATCCCATCCTCGAATATCATTAGATTGGGTCTAAACTCAATTCTCTGGTCCTAGTTCCTTAAGTGATATCTCATCTCAGCTCATCAATCATGCAGTTGTGGAAGTGACTGTGCTGATCATATTTTCTTGAAAGTAGAGATTAAGAGTGCAATATAGCACTCAAATCTTTCAAACCAGAGGAGTGTGGATATTTAAGTCATGAAAACCCTAATGACTAAGGCATGTTAACTCAGACTCTCAAGATCTCAGAGATCCAGTGTCCTTAAAATCCTCAAGCCTTGAGTGAATGTGAAAGTGTCAGGAATACACCAACTCCAAGGATTAGTGATTTTTTTTAACAGGAATATTTACAAAAACTAAACCCTCAATTTTTAATTTTTACAGGTTTTTACTAAGTTCACTAGTTTACCAAAACCCAGCCTGAAAAATAAAAATTAAAAAATGCGAGCTAAGGCTAAAGTAATATACAATAATATACGGTATACCCCTCTATACTTAAAATTTGCTATGTCCTCATAGCACAAGTGCCATGAAGCCAAGGCTCGGTTCAAGTACAGGGAGATATAGCGGAACTGAGGAGGAGAGTCCCCTATACTAAGGCCAAAATTGCCCTAAGTACAAGAAGACGGGACGAGGGAAGGAAGATCAGGCAGGTCCCCCCTATACTTAGGCTACAAATAGCCTGAGTAAGGTTTGCGTTTAGGGGGGAGGGGGGGTTCTATGATACAAGGGAGAGGGGGAGGGGGTTCGTGAAGAGTAGATATACACAGAGAGAGAGAGAGAGAGATAGAGTGAAATATACAGGGGAAGGGTGGGGGTGAATATGTGCAGTGTAGGTGTGTGTGTGTGTGCAGGGGGGGGGGGAATTTTTTTTTGAATACAATATGCAAGACTGAAAAAGAAATATGCAGATGCAAGTTTTCTCTCTCTCTCTTTTTTTTTACAACATGCAATGCAAGTAGACTGATAAAAATCCTAGCATTTCTTCACGGCTTCTTTTGCGGCCTCTTCAGCGGAAGCTCCCGACTTCGCGCCTCCATGATGATCAGGCGTCCCCGGTTACCATGGGCCCTGCCACAAAAGAAAAAAAAGTTAGAAACTCAAAGAAATTAAATCAGCAAGAAATGATGCATGAAATGAGGACCTAAAATTTTTTTGAAATAAATAAATCAAATCCAAAAAATTAAGCAAAGCCGTGTCCCCGACAACGGCGCCATTTGATGATCGCAAAATTTGCCTCGATAATAAATATATCTTAAGTCGTAGTATAGGAGGCGAATTTTGTTCAGCAAACACCACAGTCTTTGAATGCTGTGGAATATTTGTGCTTA